>CM070842.1:28621929-28631929 GCA_036326025.1 Chrosomus eos
CTTTATTAAGATACTTACAGGTGCCCTAGAATGTGAAATTGAATATATGTTGGCATAGTTAAATAACAAGAGTTCAGTACATGGACATGACATACAGTGAGTCTCAAACACCATTGTTTTCTCCTTCTTATTTAAATCTCGTTTTTAAAAACACCCCTGAAAAACAGGCGAATCTCCACATAATACCGACTGTGACGCAACAGTCGGGGATCACGCCTCCAAAGATTTGCATAAGCCAGCCCTCAATGACAGGCACTGCACAGCCGAGTCATCGGAACAAGCGAGGATCAGAGGGAAAATGGCAGATCATGGAAATAAATGCTATGTTCCAGGCTGTGCAGGGGAGGTGAGGACTTTTCATACCCTTCCCACAGAAAAGAAATGTCCACAGGTGTGGATGATGTTTATATATAATCGGATACCGCAACAGTTTCATTCGAAGTTGTTAGTTTGCTCAGCCCATTTCACCACGGACTTATTTTCTAACCTGGGTCAATATCAAGCTTCTCTCAGCGTCTCAAACTGAAGAAGGGGGTAATTCCAACTATATTCCCGCAACCGGTAAGTAGTGATTTTATTAACGATAATTTACACTGTGTTAGATCCAGCGCAAGATCCTAGTACAGTAATAATAGCAAACTCCAAGTAACGAGCATACATAACTAACGTTAAATAATTCTCAGTGAATAAACTATACAGAAAGCGGTCAAAGAACAATCCACACAGCACGAGTTTATCTCTCTTGCCAAACTCGTTATGAAATCAATGACGCTGTTACACTGCACAACGAAGCTCTTACTGTATGTCATCGTTTGCATTGGTGAAAGCATGAGAGAGAGAAACTGCGTTGTCTCGCGATCAACAGACTGTCATCTGCTTGCTCAATGCTCATCACAGCAACATTTTATGTGATGGGAATAGATCTAAATACTTTAAAAACATCTCATGATTCGTTAATCTCGATAGCTGTAATAGTTAAAACGTATATAACAGCTGTAGTGAAAGTATTCGAGAGAGTTTCACATGTCATATTTCATATGCAAGCATGTCAGCCAATCACAGCAGTGGCCGGTTCTCACAGCAGCCAATCACAGCAGTGGGCGGTTCTCACAGCAGACACGCCCCTTCAAACAGAGTGTTCAAATCAGAGGCTAATATCAGGCTAGGAAAAATGCTAATAATGCGAACTATTTTTGATCTAAAAAACATACTAACATTATAAGGGCAACCCAGGAAACATTATAAAATAATAAAAAAAACATTCTAGGGCACATTCTGTGGGATTCAGTGTAACCGGGCACTGCTGTGATTGGCTGACATGTTTGCATATGAAATAGCTATGCATTACATGTGAAACTCTCTCGAATACTTTTACTACAGCTATTATACGTTTTTACTATTACAGCTATCGAGATTAACGAATCGTGAGATGTTTATAAAGTATTTAAATCTATTTTCATCAAGCAGATGACAGTCTGTTCATCGCAAAAATGAAGATCGTATCATTGCAATGCAGTTTCTGCACTCTCTCTAATGCTTTCACCAATGCAAACACGATAATGTACATCATTGATTTCATAACGAGTTTGGCAAGTGTCCAGATAAACTGGCGCTGTGTGGAAAGATTGTTCTTTGATCGCTTTCTGTATATAATTTATTCACTGAGAGAAGCCTGCTTGATATTGTCCCAGGTTGGAAAATAAGTCTGTGGTGAAACGGGCAGAGCAAACTAACAACTTCGAATTAAACTGTTGCGGTATCCGATTATACTGTATATAAACATCATCCACGCCTGTGGACATTTCTTTTCTGTGGGAAGGGTATGAAAAGTCCTCACCTCCCCTGCACAGCCTGGAACATAGCATTTATTTCCATGATCTGCCATTTTCCCTCTGATCCTCGCTTGCTCCGATGGTTCGGCTGCGCAGTGCTTGTCATTCACTACGTTTACATGCAGCCAATTTTCGGGTTATGGTCGGGTTAAGGTCACTATTCGGGTTTCTGAAACATTCGGAATAACCCGTTTACATGCGTGAGTAGAGAGAGTTTCTCCTGTATACATGGAATTGCAATATCCCGATGTAAATGGCGACGCACGGTCAGCGTCTGGACGTACGGACAACCTTAAGATGCAATATACGTCATTTCCGATTCTTCTTCCTGTATCCAAAGACAACAACAACAGCAGCATGCGGATAATGAATAGTTCGGGGCGGATAATGAATAGTTCGGGGTGGATAATGAATAGTTCGGGGCAGATAGCGATCGCCTTTGTTTGCGCTTTGATGCTGGTAACGTTACTGACCTCGCTCCAGAAGTATGCTGTGCTGCGTCTCGCCATGTTTACTTCCAGTAAACTGCACGTGAGGTTTTTGTATGCGCCGAGAAGTTTCTCTACTCAAAAGACCAAGATTCCCAGCGAATAGAACATGCGCAGAACACAGATTACTATGGGGATATCCCGATACGCGTTTACATGACCAAATATTCGGGTTAGAAAAGGAGTACCCCAGGTATAATATCCCGGTTTTTAAAATCCGGGATATGAGCATATCCGGGTTTTTGCCGGTGTTTACATGGCCGTTTGCGACCGGGTTATTGCTAATATCCCGGTTTTGAACGGGTTATTGGCTGCATGTAAACGCAGCCAGTGAGGGCTGGCATATGCAAATCTTTGGAGGCGTACATATTAATGATCTCGACTATTGCAACACAGTCGGTGTTATGTGGAGATTCGCCTGTTTTTCAGGGGTGTTTTTCAAAAACGAGATTTAAAGGGGTCATGAACTGGCTTTTTAAAATTGTTTATATTGTTGTCTGACGTCATCTTATAACGTTCGCTTGGTTTTTACATTCAAAACCATCAAAATGAATAAGTAATAGGCTATTTTATACCCTAGTTTTGAGCCTAGCTCAAAAACGTTCGGTCTTTATGGGCGTCTCACATTGAAGGCTTGGAAGTAAACGCCCACTGCTGTGAGTGGATAAGAGTTTTGCATATTATAATGAGTTTCAACTGGTCAGTAACGATTAGACTGATACACATACACATAATTATTAGATATCAAACGATCTGTAACAATGCAATACTAGCCTATCAGATTATTATTACTTTTTAAATAAAAGTTTTACTCACATAAGTGTGTTGCACCATTCCTGTCAGATCCAATATAGAAGGCACAGCACCGTTTTTTAATCTTAATCGGTCTGCAAATCCAGTCTCGACCTGTGTCTTGTTTACAAAACAATCCTCAGTGAAATGAAGCGAACAAATGGACCCACATCAGCTGGAACGCCATTAAAAATAAAATTTAAGCTTTTTTATTGGACTCCAGAGGAAGCTTATGCAGCGACTTTCTTCTTCCACAACCAGGCACTGCACAATATTTTGTAAACGGCATGTTTATTGCTCGGTAGCTCGATTCGGTTTGTCATCATGAGGTAGGCCTATGTTATTTAGCTATGCGTGTAATGCGCGAATCGGTGGGCACTTTTATGATGGATAGATGCACTTTTATGATGGATAGATGCACTTTTATGATGGATAGATGCACTTTTATGATGGATAGATGCACTTTTATGATGGACAGATGCACTTTTATGATGGACAGATGCATTTTTATGATGGACAGATGCACTTTTATGATGGACAGATGCACTTTTATGATGGACAGATGCACTTTTATGATGGACAGAACAGATGCACTTTTATGATGGACAGATGCATTTTTATGATGGACAGATGCACTTTTATGATGGATAGATGCAATTTTATGATGGATAGATGCACTTTTATGATGGATAGATGCACTTTTATGACGGATAGATGCACTTTTATGATGGATAGATGCACTTTTATGGACTTCAAAACAGAAACAGCCATTCACTGACATTATAAAGCTTGGAAGAACCAGGGCATTTTTTGACTCTGATTGTATTCGTCTGAAAGAAGAAAGTCATACACGCCTAGGATAACTTGAGGGTGTGTAAATCATGTGCAAATTTTAATTTTTGGGTGAACTATCCCTTGAAGTCATTTAACATCTCAAGTAAATGTATCTTGATTTAATGTGTACTGGAAACAAGACAGAAACTTTTTTTTTACAGTGTGTTCGGATCACAAAGTTCCTTTTAATTTACTTTTATGAAATTAACTCTGCTTCCTGAGCACTTTAAAGCCCGGGACAGATGTTAGACAGCAGACGTCGAGCTTCACTGTTTGGTTCTGATCCAGCACTGACGCACGAGCCCAGTTTTTACGGTAAACCGACAACTGTTTGTGTCTTTCGCTCTTGCTTCACCCTCTTTCACAATCAGCCCATCCATCCTGGCAGAAAAGCGCGTGCATCTTCCTCTCCGAAGCCCCTTTTAAGGCAGAAATCATCTGCAATATTTCTCCTTTCGCTTTTCTGGACTTGTTTTTCCCCTTTTCTGTGTCTGAAATAATCTGCAGATTTCCTGTTATTCGGGTGGCTTTCACTCTTCTCCGTCTGACTAGAGTTTCACCTCAGTGGAATTTCCTGGATTTAGAAATAGTCCCATTTTTGCGAGCCCACCGACCCAAAAATATCCAAACATCACCACTTTTTTCTTGCACTTTCTCATTTAGACAAACGCCAGATTACTTTGAAGGCCAAGACAAGCACATGTGATGCCCGACTGGCACTGAGATTGAGCGCGGATCTCACCATTACAGTCGAAGCCACTTCTCCCGGTGATGCATTGATCTGCATGTGATTCATATTTTAAATAGGAACTATTCTGCTTTTTCCCATGTTGATCTTTCTTTAGTGTGTGTAATGTTGCTGATTGAGCATGAAAAAGTTCTTCTCTATATCAGTGTCAGTGTTTCTGAACTCATTGTAGTCTTGAGTTTCTTCCGGGAACGAACACGTCACAATATTCCTCATTATAATAATTAATACGCAGAATAAAGGGGTGGGGCCTGGTTGAGTTAGTTAGTAGTGTGTTAAACTGGCGGTTATGGAAGGGGCGGGACATTTCCCAAACACACTCGAAGCGCTCGACCAATCACAATACACTAATCCAGCCGACCAATCAGAGCACAGTGTGCTTTCCAGAAGGAGGGGCTTCATAGGCTACGTTCAGACTGTCAGTCCAAATCCGATTTTTGTGCATATCCGATTAAAATCCGATCAGATTTAGCAAGTGTGAACGGCAAAAAATCACATGAAAAACGATTTTTTCAAATCTGTTTCAAGCCACATCCATATTTGGTTTGAAATCCTATTCAAATCGCATTTCTGGAAATCCGTTTCAGTCTGACTGATCTAATCAGATTTTGTGTTGTTTATGTGACTTTCTCACGTCACAAAAATGTAAAGGTCAGACGTTTTTAAAGGAAAACATTGGTGAAAAAAGCTGTGTTGTTACAAAGTGCCGGACGACGAAAAGAAAATAATGGAGACATGTTAGTAAACCGATGGAGAATCCAGCGTGGGAAAAAGCCGCTCCGGTTCTGCCGGCTACACATTGTAATGTTGTAAAATTTAAATAAGAAAACAGCTCTATTGCAAACCCCTCCATGTTGCGGTTGTTGTTGTTGTTTTTGGTGTATTCCTACCAACGCAACGTCATTGCCATAGAAACCAATGCAGATATTCCGGAAAACGCACAAATCGGATCTACACAGTGTGGACGTCAATAATTTTAGATCGGATACACAAAAAATCGGATTTGGACTGAAAGTGGGAACGTAGCCATAGAGACAGGAACTAAACAGAGCGTTACTGACAGACTGGGAAGAGAGGAGCCGCAACAATGGAGAATATGAGGAAAATAATCAACATTCAAGCAGGAAAACCTGTTCTAGTAGAGATTAAAACAACATCAAGGGCATATTATGGCTTGTTTTAACCCACAGGTTTTATCAGTCTGCCAGGAAACAAATGATGCTACTTAAGCCTATAACTACAAAATACTAGTCGAGACACTACAGGCAAAACTGTTGTTTTTTCATGCACTAATCAGTTTTTTGGGAGATTTTGGACTTCTTTCAGACCAGTGGAAAGAAAACATGCAAAAAAGTGTTTATTTTATTGCACTTGATCCGTTTGCGTCTGTTTGCGTAGACAGCATCACTGACTATAATGGGTTCTGTTTGCTTTTGTTTAGACGGCTTGCTGAGCTAAAAAAACGGATTCGACGCTGTTTAACGCATTTGTTGTGGAAATGTTGAAGTTGTGGGTCAAACCTGCAGGTTGTGGATTCAGAGATGAGCGGCAGACTCGTGCAGTCCTGAGACTCCTGGCCTCTGTCCTTGCCATCCTTACAGCAGGCGTCCAGCGAGACGGGATCTGTGGACATCACACACCACACACACACACACACACACACACACCACACACACACACACACACACACACACACACACACACACCACACACACACACACACACACACACACACACACACACACACACACACACACACACACACACACACACACACACACACACACACACACACACACACACACACACACACACACACACACACACACACACACACACACACACACACACACACACACACACACACACACACACACACACACACACACACACACACACAACAACACCACACACACACACACACACACACCACACACAAACACACACACAGACACACACACACACACACACACATTACAGTTAAATGCCTGGAACTGACAACTTGACATGAGACGGCTAGTCTAATTTACCCAAATATTTGCAAGAGTTGCTGCAACCACATGTTGGTACACACTCAACCCGATCATCTAATCATATTCGTTTTGATAATCCCTTAAAAAAAAAAAAAAAAAAAAAAACTATATATCTATGGTCTCTGCTTTTGGTTTCGCTGGAATTAGTCTTTTATTTCAATCTCTGCATTTAAAAAACTATTAGGGAATGTTTTTATCACCGCTTGTGAATGTTTTAAATGAATGTATGTATTGTAATATGCTAGTATGTCTTTCAGGAGATTTTATTTCTCCTGCCAGGCTGTCGTTGAAAATAAGCACTTAAATGACTTGCCTGGTTAAATAAATAAAGGTTAACTAGTTTTGATACATTTCACGACAGATTTGAAGCGTTTTCGGTTGTTAATCATCTGTCGGAGCATCTCTGGCTCTGTCTGACTAGATTGCACTGTTAAACGGGTTTGCCGTGACTTGCCCTGCTTAGATCATGAATTAAATGAATCCGCGTTCTTGCTAGCTCATCTCTGGCACAGTCTCTGCTTTGTGGTTCGATCATGAGCGCTAGATTTGACACTATGGCTGGCAAACAATAAGAGAACAGGGTCCAAAAATGTACTTATTTATTGCCAAATGCAAAATGGTGGTTAAGTCAAGAACATTTACCAGCCATATGTATGTTGGTAACACTTCAGTCGTCGTTTCATGTGTTACATTTAGTTATTATAGTAATAATTATAAATTATGCATAATTATATGCAACTAACCCTAAACTAAATCCTAGCCCTTGTACACCTTAAAAGACACCTTTCTTACCAGCCATGAACTTTTTTTTTTTTTTTTTTTGCATTATTTTTAATATAAATCAATAGATTTCAGTCTCCTCTTTAAATCTGTGATATGCTGAATGTTGAGTTTCTCAGTAAGGAAACGGACATTAAAGACTCCCTGAACTGTTCAGGTCAGATGGTGGCATGACCTCTGTCCAATTAGAGAAGGAAAACCCCCTTAAAAATGTTACTTCCCCAAACCCTGCGGCGAGGAATAAAGACTCTTCCTGGACGCTCGGTGGGAGACTGGTCCTGCCTCGGGCCTTTCGTCTGTACTCACTGTAGGAGCATTTACTTTTATTAGAGAGGAGATAACATGTGTGTGATACGGGGTTTGTACACATTTCTATTCTATTCCAGTCCATCCCATTCTATTCTATTATTTTCCATTCCATCCCATTTTATTCTAATCTATTATTTTCCATTCCATCACATTCTATTCTAATTCCATCTCATTCTAATCTATTATTTTCCATCCCATTCTATTCTATTCCATTCTATTCTTTTCCATCCCATTCTATTATATTCTATTCCATTCCATCCCATTCTATTATTTTCCATCCCATTTTATTCTATTCTTTTCTATTCCATTTCATTCCATCCCATCCCATTCCATTTCATTTCATTCCATCCCATCCCATTCTATTCTATTCTATTCTATTCTATTCTATTCTATTCTATTCCATTCTATTCTATTCTATTCTTTTCCATTCCATTCCATTCCATTCTATTCTATTCTATTCCATTCTATTCTATTCTATTCCATTATATTCTTTTCTTTTCCATTCCATCCCATTCTATTATTTTCCATCCCATTTTATTCTATTCTTTTCTATTTCATTTCATTCCATCCCATTCCATTTCATTCCATCCCATTCTATTCTATTCTATTCTATTCCATTATATTCTTTTCTTTTCCATTCCATCCCATTCTATTATATTCTATTCCATTCCATCCCATTCTATTATTTTCCATCCCATTTTATTCTATTCTTTTCTATTCCATTTCATTCCATCCCATTCCATTTCATTTCATTTCATTTCATTTCATTTCATTTCATTCCATCCCATCCCATCCCATTCTAATCTATTCTATTCTATTCTATTCTATTCTATTCTATTCTATTCTATTCTATTCCATTCTATTCTTTTCCATTCCATTCCATTCTATTCTATTCTATTCTATTCCATTCTATTCTATTCCATTATATTCTTTTCTTTTCCATTCCATCCCATTCTATTATTTTCCATCCCATTTTATTCTATTCTTTTCTATTTCATTTCATTCCATCCCATTCCATTTCATTCCATCCCATTCTATTCTATTCTATTCCATTATATTCTTTTCCATTCCATTCCATTCCATTCCATTCCATTCCATTCCATCCCATTCTATTATATTCTATTCCATTCCATCCCATTCTATTATTTTCCATCCCATTTTATTCTATTCTTTTCTATTTCATTCCATCCCATTTCATTTCATCCCTTTCTATTCTATTCTATTCTATTCTATTCTATTCTATTCCATTCTTTTCCATTCCAATCCATTTCATTCCATCCCTTTCTATTCTATTCCATTCCATTCCATTATATTCTTTTCTTTTCCATTCCATTCCATTTCATTCCATCCTTTCTATTCCATTCCATTCCATCCCATTCTATTTTAATCCATTCTATTCTCCTATCAACCAAGGTCTGTCTTTAAGCAAATCAGGGCATCACATAATTAATATTCATGAGCTTAGCTCGAGCCCGCCCACTTTCCAGATGGTGCAGATATTTGTTCTTGTTTTCAGCAAAAACCTGCTTCATTTTGCATTCATTAATTTCCCGAAAATAAGTCGTAATATCTTGTCATTTAGCATCTCAAGTAAAGGAATCTTGTTTGAAGATATCTGTACTGAAACTGTGTGCAGACTTTATTCCAATAGCTCTGCTGGACTCCTTTAAATCTGATGAGGGTCTGTGTGTTAATTCATTGATTTATTTGTTTTTAATCATCATTGTGACATGGCCATTGTCCTGTTCCGCTTGCACAATCAATATCTTGTCTTGATATGCCACTCAAAGCTTGTCTGGATTGCATCTCTCTTGTTTGTTGTTTCCCACAAGCCATTTTCCACTCATGCTGAATAATGTTTGGTGTCTGGCGGATGAAGTAATGCTTTGAAGAGCAGCTCAACTCCGTTAAACACGTCTGAGTCTCTCCCGAAGATTAAAGGCCATAAAAACTAGTCCAAAACATTTCCAAACAACCATCAGCTGACGCAAGTGCACTCAACTGATCAAACAGATCATTCATTTCCCTGTGGTTTCCTTCATCTGCCAAAACGCTAAATATTTTTCTTCTGGACTCGTCTACTTCAGGTTTGCACAGTAATCGAAACACCAGCACTGATTTCTCCACATTAATACACACTTTTTTATTTAAGAATAGTAAATCATTAAAAAAAACAGTACAAAT
>CM070842.1:28639429-28694429 GCA_036326025.1 Chrosomus eos
ATCTTCGTGCTCAATAAACATCACCACCCTGAATGGGTCTAAGCTGGAATATGTGGAGAAATACAAATACTTAGGGGTCTGGCTAGACCCCTCGCTTTCCTTTCAAACCCACATAAACCATCTCCAGTCAAAGATCAAGTCCAGGATCGGGTTTCTATTCCGAAATAAAGCTTCATTTACTCTTCCTGCAAAACAGGCCCTTGTGAAAATGACCATCATCCCAATGCTTGACTTTAGCGATGTTGTCTACAGAACTGCCTCTAACCTCTACTCAACAAATTGGACGTTGTTTACCACAGTGCTATTCGCTTTATACTAAAGCCCCATATAATACCCACCACTGCACTCTTTACTCACTAGTTGGATGGCCTTCGTTACATCACTGGTATCAGTTCATTTACAAGTCCATACAAAGGCAAAACACTAGTCTCGCGTAGCCAGACCTTCAGACTGACGGCTGAAGGTCTGGAATTCATAGCAGCTTTCTTTGGCCAAGGCCGGATAAGGCAGTTTGATCGACATGTCAAACAACCAATTACAGTTCGTTTCGTTCAGCGTCACGTTTCTGAGCGTGGAAATATCCCCACAACAACAGACCGCGTGCAACAAGTCGGCGTGCAAAACTCCTGGACATCTCTTAAAGAGTCTATGCCGTGAATCTCGCACACTTTTGAGAATCCTACGTTTAGCTGATCTTGATAAATGCTCATTGTCACTCATATAAACACAACCGTTTTTCATCCGCAATCACACGTCTGCGCTTTGTTTCCCGGCGGACCGACAATAAACGCGACACTTGCGCCCCCCGGAAATCCGATAAAATTCAACCAATCAGAGACGACTTCGACATTCCTGAAGTGTTTCCAGTTAAGTGTACCATATGTATCAGACGTTTAGCCAACGTTCCGTGGGCGTGACGTCTGAGGCTGAGACTAGCAAAACACCATCTTACCCAAGTACTCTAATAACCATATCAGTGCCTGTATTTAACCTACGTTCGAGTAAATATATCTCTCTAGACCCTACAAAAGCCCGCAACTCTTTTGGCCGCTCTTCTTTTAAATTTTCTGCTGCAAATGATTGGAACACTTTACAAAAGTCTCTTAAATTAGAATCCACTGTTTCGATCACTACTTTTAAAGTCTTAAGCCTCGTACACACCGGGACGAATATCAGCGCGTGTTATTCGTCAGCGTTTTTCAACGTGTTTTTTGTGTTCACACCCAAGCGATTTCCGCTGACGATGAGCTGAGTGAACATGCAAATTCATTCCCTGATATTAGATGGCGCTTAATGTAAAACACAAATACCCCGGTACTGACACTCGCTTGTCACTCAGAAGAAGAGAGCAAGTTTGTCGCGTTTGTCATATAGTTCTTTATTCTCGTTGGTGTTTCTTTATAAAGACACCAACAAGACCAGCAGCTCTACATTCACTTGCCTTGCATCTTCCCATAGACATATACACTAGACGTCACCTTGGCTATAGCAGTTCATTGGAACGTATGCGTCAATAGAGCCGCCATCTTGGAACAGGGGAGCCCCTCCTCTTTATGCATCAGCGTCTAGGTATAGGCAAAGGTCTAACGGAAATAAAATCACCATAAATCGTCATGAATGCGATATTCTAGTTATTTGGTTCGTTCCAACAGTCAGACATGTATTTATCATTGAGTCCAGAGAAATTTATTACAAATTTTTTTTTTTTTAACATTCTTCCTAGTTCAGATTTTGTTCGTGAACATCCATACGCAGCACAAAAGTCCGGCATCATACATGAATTTGAAGTACAAGCGGAGATAGCAGCGTTAGTAGCGACCCCTGTTCCAAGATGGCGGCGGTTTTGACGCATGCTTAGAACCCCAAGGTGACGTCTAGTGTATATGTCTATGGCATCTTCCTTGTCTTATTTCTTCCCGGCAGAGTTTAGACGCTGTATATCTTCTTCGCCCTTACATATGTGTGCTCGGCAAGACCGTTTTGTGTTTGAGCGCCCCCAAGTTGTGTTTACTGTAACTTCAGAAGCTCCAGACACGTGAGCAAGAGCGCCAATCTCATTGGTCGGATAGTTTTTGACGCGGCGCTTCAAACAAAAAAAAATGAACCCGAGGCTTTTTAAAAAAAATTTGCTTTTACGCGTGGCGTTTTCAAGGGGGTAATCCATCAACCGGAAACTGAAGCCTCTCCGGGCGCCGCCATTGTGGCTGGCTATCACCTGCTGTTAGCATTCCATTGACTCCCATTCATTTTGGCGTCACTTTGACAGCGAATAACTTTACATCGGAGACGCCCAAAGACTTCATTTGTCCATTATTGATTTCTAAAGAAACACGACAATGTATAAAAGGCTCCATTACTGTGTATCTTACGTTTTGGCCGATTTAGAAGCCGTTTTGTAAATACTGCGTCATAACCCCGCGACTCTCTGGCGCACACAAGAGAAATTACCGTAAAGACAGAAGTAGAAGCTCGTGGGCAATCGGGGGGACGTGGAGGCATAAAGTCAAGGGAGAAGCCCATAGAGAGTCATAAAGTTGCTCCTGCTGCTCATGGACAGCTAATACTCACGCTCTCCGGCTCTGCGAGATTCGGAAGGGAATGATTCAGATTTCGGCTGGCGCAGCTACTAGCGTCACATCTCTGTCGTCAAGCTCAGTTTGAGCATGCGCTGTGCGCTTGGCTATCAGGAAGTGAGTGCTTCTAAAGGGCTTCAGTTTTCTCCGTTGAAATCTATGGGGTCGCTGTGTCCATTTCTTTTACTGTCAATGGGCGTTTTTCGCGTCGGTGTGCACACTCACATTAGCACCCATTGTTTAGTCACGAGGCGTTAAACGTCGGCGAATATCGCACGCGAAATTCGTCCCGGTGTGAACAGGCCTTTACTCTCAAGTGTATTGACGGACCACTGTGAACAAAGACTTATGAATGTTTGCACATACTCAACTAAATGGCTGTCACTGCATTTATTTGCACATTTCAATTTACCCATGTTGGACTGTACTATAATCCGACTGCCATTTTTACATTTTAAACCATCAATTTTTTCAATTTTTATTTTTATGCATTGCCCAGTACTTTTTAAACGAATCTGAATGTTTTTTATATTTATGACTGTGTATTTGTATGTTGGTATGTCATGTGTAATTTTATGTCGCCTTGTGCCCTGCGCCTTATCTTGGCCAGGTCGCGGTTGCAAATGAGAACCTGTTCTCAACCGATTAACCTGGTTAAATAAAGGTAAAATAAAATGAAAAAAAAAAAAAAATAATTTAAACAAAATACAAAAATATTTATTTATTAAAAAATATTTGCAAACTTATTTGCATAATAACATATTTATATATTCATATAGCCTACATATTTATTTATTTTTAGAATGTATATATGTAATTGTTTTAAATAAAAATTTATTTTATATTTTATATATACCGTATATATATCAATTTTAAAACTTTCTCCAGAACAAGTGCATATATAAAGGTGAGATTTCTAGCTTCACATGTGTGTGAGTCTCACATATCCTCATTGGCTCTCTCTGATGGACGTCTGCTACATGTGCTCTCAGAACCGGTTATAAAGCCTCTCCTGCGGGGGGACGGGTGTGACAGGAACTGTAAAGATGTGGGCCCCGGTGGGGTCGGGCCCTGTGATGTGGCCCCCCTCTGAGAGGCCTGATGTGGGTAGACTTATGAACCCTAGTCAGACTTTAGAAAACTTATTTCACATTAAAAGTAGTTTAAGTTAACGTCTCTATGCCATCATGAACCCGGCTGTCAAAATTATAAATATTTTTTTATTGAAAAAATTAATTTATATGCTTTTTTTTGTGTGTGTAATTATTCAAAAGTATTTATATATTTATTTGAAATAAAATTATATTTATTGAAATAAAAATATTATATATTTATTTATTTATTTATTTAAATGTATCTGTATTTATTTATATACATAAATTATTCATTTATTTAAACATTTCTTTAATGTTTTTAAAGTGTATTTATTAAAAAGATATTTTTATTTTTATTAAAAAATATTTTATATACTTATTTTATGTGTAATTATTTAAAAAAAATATTGATTTATTTAAAATAAAAAAGTATTTATTTAACTAAAAATAACATTTTCATATATTTAAACATTTATTTATTATTTTTAAATGTATTTGTTTAAAAAAAAAATTGTGCAATTATTAAAAAAGTAGCCTATGTATTTATTTAAAATGAAAATGCATTTATTATTAAAAATAGGAAAATATTTATTAAAAAGTTATTTATTGAGGCATTCAACAATGTATATATTTATTTATTTAAAATATTTATTTTATGAAAATAACTACATTTATACTTTTGATCTTTATTTCTTTTTTAAACAATATAAATTTATTAAAAACATGTATTTTAAATTGATTAATTTATTTATTGAAAGTTATTTTTTATTTCAAATATTCAAAAATTATTTGAATAGAATTATAATGAAAATGGTTTTACTCTGTAAGGCCTTATAAGAGCTTATTTTAAACAAGACACATTCTCAGTGAGTGTTCTGCCCTCTTGTGGCTGTATTGTGCGTGTGTGTGTGTGTGTGTGTGTGTGTGTGTGTGTGTGTGTGTGTGTGTGTGTGTGTGTGTGTGTGTGTGTGTGTGTGTGTGTGTGCGTGCGTGCGTGCGTGCGTGCGTGCGTGCGTGCGTGCGTGCGTGCGTGCGACCCGTGCGTGCGTGCGTGCGTGCGTGCGTGCGTGCGTGTGTGTGTGTGTGTGTGTGTGTGCGTGTGCGTGTGCGTGTGTGTGTATAGTTGAAAATATATGTTGAGTATATTATTTTTTATATTGTAATATACAAATATATAGCATTTCCTATAATTGTATATTTGTACATATTAAATATAAACTATTAACTATTATAAACTATTCAAATAATTGATAAATAATTATAGGCCTACCTAAATAGTAAAAAGTTAAAGTTAATGTTTTAGCAGCAACAAAAAAAATGTTTCCGACCATTTTTACTGATGTTTCATGTGAGCATTTTTAGCATTGAACAGCTGGGAGGGAAAAAAAAAAACATTTGTTTTGTGAAGGTTCAGTTGTTTTACAGATGTATAGTGCTCATACTGAATATCCATTATATGATGAATATACTTATCCTTCAGATGAGGATCATTCTCTGTTTCTCTCATGAATAATGAATATGGACACTAATGACTGTAAAGCTGTGAATGCTGCAGTTGCACACTAGATGTCCCTGTTGATCTCATTTGACACACACTTCAGAACAGTGTTGAAAACATGGGCTGTGTGTGTCTGAAAAACACCCCGAATACATAGGGCACTGTTGAGGGAACAGCCATTTGTAGTGGTGTCCGAAACCATAGTGGACGTTATCGTATTTATATATCGCTTATATATTGCAGTTTTGCCGTTTGTCACTTTAAATGCTCGAGCTCTTTAATGCAGGACTCTGATTGGCTGTCATTGTTTTTATCTTTTTTTATCAGCTGGACAAATGGTTGATGTCGTTCCTCTGTGTCGTTATCATTATAGATGTGGTGTGATATTTGCTATGATTTTTGATTTAGAATAATATCCCAGATAACAAATAGGCCTATATTTTCTAAGAAAGTTTTGCTATTAAACGTTTTTTTCTTAATGCTCTCTGAACGTCCAGTTTGAACGTTTACATGAACATTCCATTTCATCACTTTTCAAACATTAATGGAATGTTGCTTTTGAATGTTCTCTGAACGTTCTGAAACAAGTTGGGCTAGTTACATTTAAAAATGTTAGATAAACATCCAACTCAATGGTTTCCGGAAAAACAAAATGAACTATGAATAATGTTTTTGTGCTAACTGTTTTTTGTTAGAACATTATTTAAGAACAAATACCTTTAATAATGAATGTTCTGTTAATGTCACTGCATGAACATTTGTTCAGAACTTTGAGAGAACATTGTTAGCATATTAGCAAAAGTTCTAAGAACGTTCCCCTGAATGCGCTTTAAAAGTAATTACTGTTGCATTTGGATGTGTGTTGTGTGTGTGTGTGTGTGTGTGTGTGTGTGTGTGTGTGTGTGTGTGTGTGTGTGTGTGTGTGTGTGTGTGTGGTGTGTGTGTGTGTGTGTGTGTGTGTGTGTGTGTGTGTGTGGTATTTTTATGCATACATTTATGGTACAGTATGTTTTCATGACAACAATGTACTAAAAACGGAAAAGTTTTTCTCAAGTTCACAATGAACTTTTGAAAAGGATTAAAAACGCTGTATGCTGCTGCCAGGCCAGTAGATGGCGATATGACTATGTAAAGAAACACACAGACTGAACACATAACACGCATGTGCGTGACGTCACTGTTCTCACAGATTTGCGTTTTTGTAGAGAACGGTATAGTTTTCAAAAACTTAAACTTTGGTTATGTTTACACGACAGCGTATTCAAATAAAAACGTATGTGTTTTGGCCGTTTATTTACACGGCAACAGCTTTTTTCCGTGCCTGATAACGCAAACTTTTGAAAATGATATCGTAAACTACAAAAACGCATATAATCGCCACCTACTGGCCCGACATGAATAAAACACCGCTTTTAGTCGTTTTCAAGGATCCTTGTAAACAGGATCATTTTGACAACAAAAAACGCTGTTTTTGTATATCGTTGTCATGTAAACGATGTACAAATCACCCATTTTTCATGTAAATGAACGGTTGAAAATGTTTTTTATTTGAAACTGGTGTCTTTATAAACAGCCCTGAAGATAGAAGTGAGTTTCCCATAGCTACCAACATCCCCGTCTCATCTCATGCCGCTCTCGCACTTTCTGCTGTCCTGTGTTTGCTCTGCCAGGATCTTTTACACAAGCAGTCTCCCACTGCGTCTTTAGGACCCCAGCACAACCGAGAACTGTGCTCAACGGGACCCTGCATGCTCAAACTCATAATTAACAGCGTTCCCGTCCCGGTTAAGACGAGGTGACGCTAAACGAGAGAGACGGAGGAGCTAGTGACCTGTGGAAGTGATGTGGAGAACTTCAGGAAAAACATCTCTGAGTTCCTCTTTATTGATGCTCAATCTTTCAAAATCACAATGTGGAACAATAAGTTTAGACAAGATCCCTTTTTCTTTGTTTAAAGCAGATGAGGAAGGAATGTGTGTGTAATTAAATGCTCCGAGAGCAGGGATAATCTGTAAACATCCTTCAGAACATGTGATGCTGATAGTCGGCATATTCCAATACATAATAACCTAATTGGAGATCTAAATTACTGTATTTTCTACTGTATGTACTCAGGGGCCCAAAATAATATGCATGTGTGTGTCAAAAAGTGGGAATAGGAAACACTCAGTACTAAATCTCAGCCCAAATTTGAAAGAAAAAAATATGAAAATATATTTTGATTTAATTTGTTACATTGTGGCATTATTTTTGTGTGGCATCTTGTTTTCTTTAATGCGAAAATATATATATATTTTGTTTGTTTATTATTCTCTGTAGACTTTTAAACTAAAAAATTAGAGATTTCAGTCTACTTTTATGTACTTCTCAGAAATAATTAAAATTAATCAAGTAAACTTATACTGACAGAAAAGTAAGTATATTTGGTCTGTACATGTACTCAATCTAGATCGAGATTTACTTAAAAGTAAATTAAGTATACTTGGCTTGTAGTAGACTTGAGTAGCCAATTAAACACTTAGTTTTACATACTATCTTATAAACTTACAGTGTGTGAAAATTTTCATTTATAAAGAAAACACATCTAGTTCTGAATATGTGAATTTTTGTGAAGTGCACATAGGAATTTACTTCAAATGTGCTTAATATTGCAAAATGAATACCTAAATAGGAACATATTATACTTAAAGTGCAAAAATAATATATAAATAGTCAACTTTAAGTATGTTAATTTCACTTAAAGAACACTTACAAGTATACTTGGAGTCTAAAACTATTAATCTACTGAGAGTATACTTCAAATTGTACTTTCATAAACTAAAAAACTGTAACTATCGGTATAACTATAAGTTTATTAAGCATTACATAAAAAAAGCTAATTGTAAACTATAGTTGTGTACTCAGTTTACTCCTTAAATTATACTTAAAAGTGTACTTTTATACACTAAAATGTAAGTATTGAAGTACACTTACAAGTACTAGTACACTGATATTACTATACTTAAAAATATACTTGTATACTTAAAAAGGGTCTCGATATGAACTCAAATATTTCTCATTAAATAATCTAAGCTGCTCTACATTATTTATATAGCTCTAATATTACTGGATGACAACTTGTGTCTCATTTGCCTTTGTTTTTATGAATTTTAGAAGAAAAATCAGAGATTAGATGAACGTTTTAATCAAAAATAACTGAGATCTCCATTAAATGTGCAGAGCTGTGAAAGAGCAGCATCTGAGCCGTAAAACTGTCTTCTGCGAGAGCGAAATGCTTGTTTTATTCTCCTAAATGAGCATCATTGAGTCGCTGGGAAGAAAAACACTCTTCCTGGAGCATCAGTATGCAGGGAACGACTGAAGACACAAAGAAAGAGGAGAAGAAAGGAAGGGATGAATGAGCAAACCGTTTTGAATGCACAGACAAACTGAATTAAAAGAAAAACATCCAAAGTATCAATAATACGTAGAAAACAGTGCATTCACGGATTTGTGAGGCTGCTTGCATTGCTATGTGGTTGTTAGGGTGTTCGAAGTTGTTGTTAGAACATTGTTGGGTGGTTGCCAGGGCATTGCTATGCTGTTACTAATGTATTCTGGATGTTTTTAATGTTCTTTGTTGTTGCGAGGGTATTTGGGAGGTTACCACTGCGTTGCTATGCACTTGTTAAGGTCTTCAGAATGGTTTTTAATGCACTTCTGTGTGGCTGTGAGATTGTTCTAGATGGTTGCTAGGGCGTTGCTAGGTGTTTGCTAGGGTGAATTTCCAGGGTTTTTCTATGAAATTGGTTAAGGCTATGGTGCTACGGATTGTTGCTAGTGTGTTCTGCGTGGTTGCCAGGGTGTTGCTATGTGGTGCATAATGTGTTAGTTCACTGTTTGTTGTTGCTAGAGGATCAGACAAAAATGTATTTGCTGCAGTACAGTCAATTTAAAAATGTTTAATTAATTTTAAAAAAATTTTAAATCGGGTTGAGTGAATGATTCTATGATGCATTTATTAATACCTCACTTTTTTAACGAATCACTTGAGTGAATGATTTGTTGTTGCTAGGGCATTTGGGAGGTCACCACTGCGTTGCTATGCTCTTGCTAAGGTCTTCAGAGTGTTTTTTTTTATGCACTTCTGTGTGGCTGTGAGATTGTTCTGGATGGTTGCTAGGGCGTTGCTGGGTGTTTATTCTTCTATAATTCTTCTATTATTCTTCTATCCTTGGTTAAGGAATTTTTCAGAGTGTTATTAGGGTGTTTGCTATGGTGTTCTGGATTGTTGCTAGTGTATTCTGCGTGGTTGCCAGGGTGTTGCTATGTGGTGCATAAGGTGTTATGAGTGTTTGTTCACTGTTTGTTGTTGCTAGAGCTGCACGATTCTAAACTAACTTGAGAATTACGATTTTTTTGTTTCAAATACGATTCTCTCACAATTCTGAACAGACCGCTAAACAAAATAACATGTGATTTAATTGAGGTTCCGACAAATTTCTATTTGCTGCTGTGCAGACAATTTAAAAATGTTCAATTGATTTAAATTTTTTTTTTTTGTGAGTGAATGATTCTATGACGTACTTATTAATTCTTTACTTGTTTCGTTACTGGGTGAATCAGCGTTTTTGAACGAATCATTTGAGTGAATGATTCAATAATTTTTTTAACAGTCTCTCTCATCGCCACCTACTGGTGTAACGAAGTAATTGATGCAATCTTTATTTGAAGCTCCAAGTTACATTCAAAGGGTGATTTGCTCTATTTTGATTGCTAGCGTATACATCAGTGTTTATATCCGAACTATAAACTTTTATCCCAATAGTTCTGTGATAATTTGAATATTTGTAACACAGATATAATGATACTGTGTGGTTGACAACGGCTCAGATCTGAATGTTCGCTGTGGTTGTACTTGTCAAAGGTTTAATAGTCAGAGCCGATTCATAGTCATTTAGGAATAAGATCGCGTGGGTGTTTGAATCAAGATCGCAATCTCTTAAAGTAAAACCAAGTAACTTTTCCTCTTCGGTCGCCCTACTGGTTGGAAACGAAATTGTCCATTGCCGCTGTCGTAAATAATTTAGCCTACCGTCGCACGCACGCTCGCTGTTTACCCAGCACCGGCTTTAGAATGAACGATGTCCACAGACAAGGTAGAGTATGTTACATGATTTCATGAAAGGATGATGTATTGCGACATCAGAAACGAAGAAAAACGAAATAATGACTATTGTAGCGCTTGACGTAAAGCAGTCGAATTTTGTAGTTCTTTTTGTGGTCGGGTTACTACCCGAGCTTTAAAGTCCCCGGCAGTCAATTATTTTTTCCTTTAAAACTCATTTTTGATCACCAAAATGACATATTTAGACATTTCATCCTTGAAAGAAATTCTTCATGATTTAAATATCATGAATGTAACTAAACACCCTTGTCTCATTTAGTATACGCGGGTCTATGAATATGCAAATGAGCCCTGCCTCCACAGATCTAATTGTTACAAGGTCGTTTGTGACGCCAGAAACATCATCGATTTCAAACTGTGTTTTTGAGACTGTCTTTGGTTCACTGCAGTTTTGATCAATGATCAAATCAATAAATAATAAAGAAACTTCTTAAAAAAATATCTTGAGTAGGCACACACAGTCATTAGCATATGAATCTCAGCAATGGTGACAAACAGATCATAAGCTCATTATTTATTCATGCAGCAATGCATGATGGGAGCCATGAATGAGTTTTGATTGGTCGCACCCAGAATGCACTGCAACATGCTTTATAATTGTCACCATTGTTGAGATTTACAGGCTGATTCCTGATGTCTGTGTGTGCCTACTCAAGATATTTTTTTGGAAGTATCTTTTGTTTATTGATTTGATCATTGGAATTTCATTGAAAAGTCTAAAAATAGTATGCTCTACAATGACAGTGCTGCTATTATCCGTAAGGTAAACTTAACTCAGAAATTGGGTTCAAAATAAGTTCAGTGATTGAGGTCAAATGATTATGAAATACTGATTATGTTAAAACACAACCAACACCATCAGATCTCCTTAGTCCATTGTTCATCCGGCTGTTATAACTCATCCCAAACAAAATCTAAAGTTAATAGGTTAATGGTCAAGAGCACAACTAAAACAAATACTTATCTCCATAATGGTGACTTAAACATTTCGGTTTTCTCCTTCAGAGATTCTGCTTGTTAACATCAGGTGTCTTCAATAATGCTCAATCATCACTCAGTTATTGACTTAATTAACTCATTAGCTCAGAGTTTAATTGGGTCGCTTAAAATGACCAAATTCCATGATGTTGAAGTTACATGAACATATTATGTTTGTTTAACGAAACATAGTTATGTGGAACCGGTGGAACCTGTTTACAAAAAAAGTTAAGTAAAGCCAACACATCATTTTTTTGAGTGTTAAAGCATATTAAAAACACCACATAGACATACAAACAACATTAAAAGCTTGATTTTCACCACAAGGGGACTTTAACTAAGGCATAATCATGCAGTTCTAGCAAAATGGCACTAAAAATACTGATATCTCAATATGAAATAAAAGATAAATTTGTCTGCACTCTTCAAATTAAAAAGATAACATTACGTTTTTATCCCAATAGAAAAGTCTCTTATAAAACATTAAAACATGCAACAAGCATATGTCCCATGATCCTCTCTAGAGATTCAGTCTGAAACCATTTGTTCATTGTTGAGAAGTGGTGTGATCGGGTGGTCTTTTGAGACCGAGCCATAATGTTTCCTTTCTGGTGTCTTAGCTGGAGAGAGGGAGAGAGAATGGAGAGAGAGAGAGAGAGAGAGAGACGAAGGAGAGAGAGAGAGAGAGAGAGAGAGAGAGAGAGAGAGAGAAGAGAGAAGAGAGAGAGAGGAAGGAGAGGAGAGAGAGATGAGGAGAGAGAGAGAGGAGAGAGAGAGTTATGCAATCCGTCAAAGCCTCACGGTCTCAGTGTTTTGTGAATGGGAGCGAGAGGGAGGAGTTGGACTTAGACCATCCAGGACTGACTGACTGACTGACGGGATTCACCAAAGCAGAAAACCTTCACATTATAGAGCAAAACCGGAGAATATACCGGACACTCGCCCTGCAACATCCTAATGAAGGGTGAGTCAGATTTACTTGGGCTGTTTCATGTTTACTCAGAGTAACGCATGTTTGTGACCTCTGTAGATTCTTATCAAAACCAGAAGTAGTTTAGTGTCATAATCATTTTTTTTTACTTCTTTTACTTCATAAATAGTTGTAGTATATTTTCAGTGAGCATGCAACGTGATTGTTGTTGCAGTTTTGTCGTGCACGGTTCTGTCAGGTGTTTGGAAGTGCTTATCTTTCCTTATTGACTTTTCTTGGTAACGCTTTTACAATAAGGATCATTAGTTAGCCTAACATTAGTTAACTACCTTAGTTAACACGAACTAAGAATGAACATACTTCTACAGTATTAATTAATATTTCAACAACTAATAATACACTATTTAAATCAAAGGTTGTATTTGTTAGCATTAGTTAATGCACTGTGAACTAACATGAACGAACAATGAACAGCTGTCGTTTTATTAACTAACATTAATGAAGATTAATAAATACTGTGACAAATGTATTGCTCATGGTTAGGGCATGTTTAATACATTAACTAATGAAACTTATTGTAAAGTGTAACCAAATTTAAAAAATTTTTTTTTTTTTTTTTTTTTACACATTTTAGAATAATATCGAAGTCCCTAAAACTGTAAATGTTTGGGAGCGAAGTCTGTAAAACAGCTCTTTTATATTCAAGCTTCTTGTTTGTCTCACAGCTTTTCTCATTCATCCTGAAATGCTTTAAACACTATTGAAATGTGTGATGATGAGCAATTCCTTCACTAAAATATTAGTTTTATAATGACATATTTTATGCATGCACTATTTACACTACTGTTCAAAAGATTGGGGCCAGCAAGCAATTAATAGGATAATTGCATTCATCAATGATGCATTAAATTGGCCAAAAGTGACTGTAAAGACTTGTGACAAAATAAATGCTGTTCTTTTGAACTTCCATTCATCAAACAATCCTGAAAAATAAAATATATGAAGCAGCAAAACTGTTTTCAACACTGATAATAATCATAAATGTTTCTTGAGCATCAAATCATCATATTATAGTGATTTCTGAAGGATCATGTGACACTGAAGACTGGAGTAATGATGATAAATTCAGCTTTGATCACAGGAATAAATTACGCTTTACTATATATTCACATAGAAAACAGTTATTATAAATTGTAATAATGTTTCACAGTTTTACTGTATTTTTGATCAAATAAATTCAGCCTTGTTGAGTGTCATTTCTTTCAAAAACATAAAAAAATCCAAACTTTTGTGTATGTTTGTCTATATTTATACTTATAGAATTACTTCAAATTTCAAGATCATAATGTTGTAAAATCATGAGCATCATAACAATAAGTTATGAAGTGTCTAAACTTTTGAACATGGTAATAGAAGAAGAATCAATTGCCTGCAAGCAACTTCATTAATTCTAAATGTCCAATTCATTTTCTTTTCACTTTGTGTGAAAAAGGTGTTCAAAACGAATGCAGATGCATGAGGAATCTCAGTCATGCATACACAAATCTGTCACTGTGTGATATATGTAGAAGTTTTGTGCTATGCACTTCGTTCCTTTGGGATTTTCCCACTTGCATGTTCAGATTTTCACACACCCCATCACAACATATGCTTTTCTGCTCGCATAATTGAACAATAAGCCGCAAAAGCACTCAATTTGCTGATTGTTAACCGCTACACCCATGAAATAAATGTTTACAAATCAGTTCCGTAGTGAAGAATCCTAATAATAAGCTGCCAAGCTGAAGATCTTGAATGACACATGCGTGTGATATATGAACGCTCCTGTGCCGTTTGGCCCCACAGTGACTGTGCCGTAATATGAGGATTATTTAAGGATCTTTATGCCTGTAAGTTCCAGCTTTGTGTCAGCAAGATTTACTGAGCTGGCAGAGATTCAAGTAAAGACTGTATTGTCATTGGTCCTGCAAGTATCTACCTGCATCGAGAGCTTATTTCTCATGCTCCAAAACGAGTCGGATGTCACAGATTGTATTGCTCAGATGTTGCTCGTTCAGATATTAAAGTGATAAATGTGCAGTTCGTATTTTCTTTTTGTAACATTGGGAAATCTGAGCAGAATTTGAGACAATTCTGAGATCTCTTTTAAAGTCCATTTGCTCGTCATTTTAAGCTCATTTCTGTCTAGGAGAAACAGTTGAGGTTACAGAGATATATGTGCCGTTCATCTTCTTTCTTGCATGTTTGAAATTCTGAGCAGAGTTTGAGACATTTGAGATCTCTTGAAACTCGATATTTGTGAGATTAGCAGGGGTTTTTCCTCAGGAGAAGCAGGAGACTTCAGCAGATCCGTTGCGTTTATTTATGTCTATGAGAAAGAAATGAGACATTAAGGAGATCTATGTTGAGTTTTTATTTTTATTTGGCATCTTTGGGCAATGTGAGCAGACATTTTTAGATATCTTGAAACTCTAAATGATATATGTGAGATTAGCAGGGGTCTTATTGGTGCCTACGAGAAACAATCGAGACATTAAAGAGGTCTATGTTGAGTTTTTCTTTGGTGTCTTTGAAAAATCTGAGAATTTTTTGAGATCTCTTGAAATTCTACAGATGATATATGTGAGATTAATTGGTTCTTTTCTCATGAGAAACATTTGAGAAACAGCATCTCATTGCTGTCTAGGAGAAACAGTCGAGATATTAAAGAGATCTGTGCATCGTTCTTCCCAACTTTTGTATCTTTGGGAATTCTGAGCACAGTTTGGGAAACTTTTGAGGTCTCTTTCGAAACTCTAGAGATGATATGTGTGTGAGATTAGTAGGCGTTTCTTTTCTCATGAGAAACATCTGAGAAGCAGGAGAGTTTGCATCTTATTGGTGCCTAGTACGAGAAACGGTTAAGATTTTATAGAGATCTATGTTGAGTTTTTTTCTTTCGTATCTTTGGGAAATCTGAGAACAGTTTGAGACATTTTTAAGATCTCTTTGAAACGCTAGAGATTATATATATGAGGTTGTTTTTCCTCAGGAGAAACATCTGAGAAGCAGGAGACTTCAGCAAGCTCTCTGTTTAATTTTATTAAAGTGTCCAGAAACAGTTGAGATATTATAGAGATATATGTGCCGTTCTTCTTTCCTTTGTTACTGTACATTTGGGAAATCTGAGCAGAGTTTGAGACATTATTGAGATCAATCTTAAAGTATAAAGGGATTACTGTGTTTTTTTCTAAAAGAGAACAATCTGAGAAGCAAAAGACCTAAGCAGAAACTCAATTTGGTCTCTATTTAATCTCTTTGAGATCTAGGAGAAACAATTGAGATACTAAAAAGTTTTTTTTCAGCATAAATCTGTTTTTGTTTGGTTTTATAGAAAATCTGAGCTTGATTTGACAAGTTTTTGAGATCTATTTTGAAATACGCCAGAATTTAAAACCAAGGGGAATATACATATTAAGTTATGGGGCTGTGCAATAATATCACAGCTTTTTACTCAATATTTCTATTTTTCAACAAAAAAAAATTGTCGATATATGTTTGTATGGTTCTGTATGTTTTATGTAAGTGTACCACTGAGAAGCACTAAATTTCGTTGTATACTGTGCAATGACAGAAAACGATATTCAATTCTATTAAATTCTATTCTAGTCTATTTTATTAAATTCTATTCAATTCTATTCAATTCTATTCAATTCTATTCAATTCTATTCTATTCTATTCTATGAAAGTCTTGAGGTCACGCGTGGTGTTTTTTCTAAGGAGAACAATCTGAGATGCAAGAGACTTAAACAGAAACTCTGTTTGCTTTCCTTCTAATATGATTGAGAAACAATTGAGCTAATAATGAGATTTGTTTGTCACTTCTCTGTCGTAAGGGGCAAACGGCCCTCAGAAGCTCATCTCTATAGGACTAAAGTGTGATCTCCTCTCTGGCCTAGTGAAAACGTCAGTAAACTGAGATCAAACCGCCTCATCTCCCAAACAAACCCGAAGTCTGTTCTGCCTCACGCTGCCAGTCCTTCATTCCTTCAGGTGTTGTTAATGCAAGAGTCTATTTTTACACGTCTGGTAATGCTGTTCAGTTTTCACTGACGGCTGTGACACTGGCGCTTGCCCCTCCTGTTTCTGCTAAAGAAAAAGAGCACATTCTCAAGGCCTCTGACTCTGCGGGACGTCCAGCATGCATGATGTTTGAAACCTCAAGCGTGTTGAACACATTTTTGTCCCTCTGATTAACCTTGGATTTTCACTGTAAAACATTATAACTTAAAGGATAATTCCGGTGTTTATCACTTTGAGTCTATTTTCTAGTGTGTTTTGGATGAACTAGAGTGGTGGACACAGAAATGTTGACGATGGGTCCTGTCTCGACTTTTTGACTATTTTAGGATCGCCTCTGAGCGCTTCAGAGTGGCTGTCTATGGGCATGCACAAACATGTGCTTAAAACAACCCAACGTTCGTTTTCAAAACTGTGCAGCTCACCGAGTGGTTAGTGGTGTTCGTTGATGATCCAAAACAAGTAGCGTAGCGAAATACAGTTTCTGTCGTGTTTTATTTGGCATTTTGTAAAATCGCATTGATGTCTGTTGGAGGACTCAGTGCTCGTTGATATTACCAGAAATGGATCGGGGTCTGTTTACATTGGGTTGTAGTCTTTTCGCTCGGTTCTCCGTCTCTCAGAAGGCTAGCGTGAGCAGAGCAACTGCAGCAAAGTGGTTGTCTTCATCAAGTGGTCGGGAGTGTGCTAACCCTTCAGACTCAAATATCCAGCGGAAGTTTATACGCGGTTGTGAGGTATCTGAAAAAATAGTTCCACTATAGTAAATAACACGAATTGAAATCATAAATTGGGCCGATATATATGTTTTTAATCATCAACGAACACCACTAACCACTCGGTGAGTGTCACAGTTTTGAAAACGAAGTTGGGTTGTTTTAAGCACATGTTTGTGCATGCCCATAGACAGCCACTCTGAAGCGCTCAGAGGCGATCCTAAAAGAGTCAAAAAGTCGAGACAGGACCCATCGTCAACATTTCTGTGTCCACCACTCTAGTTCATCCAAAACACACTAGAAATAGACTCAAAGTGCTAAATACCCGAATTATCCTTTAAAATAGTAAGTTAGGCTACCTGGTTGCTTTAAAACTATGAGGTCATTGAAATTAAACAATTGAGTTAATGCAATGAAGGATATTGGTTTAATCAATAGAAACTCAAAATATGATGTTATCTGAAGCACATTAATTATCTAAAGCCCTATTCACACGGGACAAGTATTACCTGGTGACCTCTAGTCATGTAATAATTGCGGAGTTTGTCTGAGATCTTAATCCCGTGTGAATCGGCCATGTCTGTAATTTGTAAAGTAAAAATTCCCCCGCAAATGACCCACTATATTCCGCCGAACACCGAGATCCTGTAATAATATCAGTCCTGTGTGAATCGGCATCTCTGTGATTTGGCTGGGTCGTATATCATTTTTTCAAGGTTTTTGTTTCATGTGCGCTTTTTTATCCATCTTTCGTGAAGAATGGAGGCTGGGTTCGAGTGTTTTGAGTGTTGGGTTATATCGCTATACACAACTACACAATTTGCAGAAAGTAAAAAGCTGAAAATTGTCAGAAGAGCAAAAACTGAAAGAATGATTAGATGGAGATGATTGACATGTATAGCAGCGTGCGGTGAGGAACTTTATTCTGTTTATGATATATCATACAGCTAGACCGATAACCAACAGAAATTTCCAAGCAATAGCCTATTGACGTCATATCCGGGAGATAAGTCAGTAAATTCGAGTAAAATCACAGGCTTGGGTTATCCCGTGCGAATGCGCCATTAGTTGATTTGACTTTTGTGATTACAACTTTAAAAATTACATTTTTTACAGTGTAGAAGCTGGTTTTGTTTCAAGACAGTGAAAATGTGCTGAAATGTATTTAAAACAACGACAAAAACAGTTCTTTCACTGGATATACAATAGCCTGGACATTCAGCGAAACGTCTCCTCTTGTGCTCCGCGTAAGAAGGAACGGCATTACGGCTAAATGCTGACAGGGTGTTGTTTAATGTCTCTGATTTGTACAACTGAAACGCACTGATGAGTCCGACTCGTTAATTCAGGCTGACAGATATGAACACAGTGAGTGAGTCTTCTGTTTCGCACACAGAGAGAGTCTTTTCAGCAGCGCTGGGTGTTGGATAGCCGTATCCCACAATGCTCGTGTGATCTGTCACTATCATGGCATGCATGGGGTCATGTGATGCCGTCTCCAGTAATGCTCTCTACAACGGGATAGTGAGTTCTGTCAGCATTTACATAACACGGATATGACAAAAGGAGAAGCTGTAAAAATGTCAGTGCATAGTCATTTTTAGATATTTGCTGTCCTGAGTGCCATGTGAGTGTGTTGCTATGCAGTTGCTAAGGTGTTTTGGAACATGTTGCTTTCCAGTTTCTGAGGTTGTTAAGGAGTCTTGAGTGTTTGTATCATGTTGCTATGCAGTTTTCTATTGTAAGAGTTATTTTGCATATTATGCAGAAGCTAAGGTGTTGCTATGCAGTTAGAAAAGCTTTCTACACTTTGTGTTGTTTTGTGTCTTGCTATGTAGTTGCTAAGGTCTTCTGAGTGTTTTTTAACATGTTGCTATGCAGTTGCTAGGGTGTTGCTATGTGGTTGTTAAGGAGGCTTGAGGGGGGTTTAATATGTGATTGTGTAGTTGCAAAAGCATTCCACAGTTAGTTGTTTTGTGTGTTGCTATACAATTGCTAGGGTGTTGTTATGTGGTTGTTAAGGAGTCTTGAGTGTTTTAACATGTTGCTATGCATTGCAAATGCATTCTATAGCAGGAGTTGTTTTATGTGTGGCTATACAGTTGCTAAGGTGTTGCTAAGGTGTTGCTATGTGGATGTTAAGGAGTCTTAAGTGTTTAACATGTTGCTATGCAGTTGCTAGGATGTTGAAATGTGGTTGTTAAGCAGTCTGAGTGTTTTAACATGTTGCTATGCAGTTGCTAGGGTGTTGCCATGTGGTTGTTTAAAGTTTTGAGGGTTTTGATATTTTGCTATGCAGTTGCAAATTCATTCTATAGCAGGAGTTGTTTTGTGTGTTGCTATGCAGTTGCTAAGGTGTTGCTATGTGGATGTTAAGAAGTCTTGTGTGTTTAACATGTTGCTATGCAGTTTCTAGGGTGTTGAAATGTGGTGGTTGTTAAGCAGTCTTGAGTGTTTTAACATGTTTCTAGGGTGTTGAAATGTGGTGGTTGTTAAGCAGTCTTGAGTGTTTTAACATGTTGCTAGGGTGTTGAAATGTGGTGGTTGTTAAGCAGTCTTGAGTGTTTTAACATGTTGCTATGCAGTTTCTAGGGTGTTGAAATGTGGTGGTTGTTAAGCAGTCTTGAGTGTTTTAACATGTTGCTATGCAGTGTGGGTGTTGAAATGTGGTGGTTGTTAAGCAGTCTTAAGTGTTTTAACATGTTGCTATGCAGTTGCTAGGGTGTTGAAATGTGGTGGTTGTTAAGCAGTCTTGAGTGTTTTAACATGTTGCTATGCAGTTTCTAGGTGTGAATTGTGTGTTGTTAAGCAGTCTTGAGGTTTTAACATGTTGCTAGGTGTTGAAATGTGGTGGTTGTTAAGCAGTCTTGAGTGTTTTACATGTTGCTATGCAGTTGCTAGGGTGTTGAAATGGGTGGTTGTTAAGGCAGTCTTGAGTGTTTTAACATGTTGCTATCAGTTGCTAGGGTGTTGAAATGTGTGGTTGTTAAGCAGTCTTGAGTGTTTTAAATGTTGCTATGCAGTTGCTAGGGTGTTGAAATGTGGTGGTTGTTAAGCAGTCTTGAGTGTTTTAACATGTTGCTATGCAGTTTCTAGGGTGTTGAAATGTGGTGGTTGTTAAGCAGTCTTGAGTGTTTTAACATGTTGCTAGGGTGTTGAAATGTGGTGGTTGTTAAGCAGTCTTGAGTGTTTTAACATGTTGCTATGCAGTTGCTAGGGTGTTGAAATGTGGTGGTTGTTAAGCAGTCTTGAGTGTTTTAACATGTTGCTATGCAGTTGCTAGGGTGTTGAAATGTGGTGGTTGTTAAGCAGTCTTGAGTGTTTTAACATGTTGCTATGCAGTTGCTAGGGTGTTGAAATGTGGTGGTTGTTAAGCAGTCTTGAGTGTTTTAACATGTTGCTATGCAGTTTCTAGGGTGTTGCCATGTGGTTAAAGTCTTGAGGGTTTTAACATGTTGCTGCAAAATCATTCTACAGTAAGTGTTGTTTTGCATGTTGCTAGACAGTTGCTAGGGTGTTGCTATGTGGTTGTTAAGGAGTCTTGAGTGTTTTAACATGTTGCTACACAGTTGATTGGGTGTTGCTATGTGGTTGTTACAGAGTCCTGAGTGTTTTTAGTATGTTGCTATGCTGTTGCTAGGCTGTTGCTATGTAGTTTTCAAGGAGTCTTGAGTGTTTTAACATGTTGCAAAAGCATTCATCGTTTTGTTTTGTGTGTTGCTAGGGTGTTGCTATGTGGTTGTTACGGAGCCCTGAGTGTTTTTATTTTGTTGTTATGCTGTTGCTAGGGTGTGGCTATGTAGTTGTCAAGTAGTCTTGAGTGTTTTAACATGTTGCAAAAGCATTCAACGGTAAATAGTGTTTTGTGTGTTGCTAGGGTGTTGCTATGTTGTTGTTAAGGAGTCCTGAGTGTTTTTATTATGTTGCTATGCTGTTGCTGTGTGGTTGTTAAGGAGTTTGAGTTAAAATGTTGCTATGCAGTTGCTAAGGTGTTGCAATGTGAGTGTTTTCTTGCCTACATGTATTTTATATTAAGTTAATGAAGGGCCTTTATGTCCTTGTGAGTTTTTTCACATGCCGTATTTGTATTAAGCCGTAACAGATCAGTCGTTTTGTAGCTTCTGAATGCAACGGTTACAAACATCATGATAAAACATGTAATAATATGCATGGAATTGAGTGGGTTCAGTGCGTTTACACAAGCAGCCAGGCTTTTGTGTTCAGACTGGTTTATGAAAGGATCTGGTCTGAATGGGTGTGTTCGGGGCCTCGTATCTTCATGTTAGATAATAACTTTGGGTCTTTTAGCGCGTATAAAAACACAGCTGTCAATCATTTAAAAGATTTAGCTTGACTTTGAATTAATTACACCATGCATTGATCACCACGAATGATTGATTGCATGTGATTATAAGGGCATTAAACAGTGCTGCTCTTGACCGATCACATTGACGAGCTTCTTCTGTTATACTCCTACAGGAGAGAAAGAGACGGACCCGTCTAACGGGCTGAACCGGCCGCTGGAGATCGTCCCGCACGCCGAGGTGAAGATGACAGAACGAGGACAGTGGAGCAACAAGCTGGAGTTCATCCTCTCGGTGGCCGGAGAAATCATCGGACTGGGGAACGTGTGGCGCTTCCCGTACCTCTGCTATAAGAACGGTGGAGGTGAGGAGGCTCAACAACATTACTGATGCTCAATAATCATCATGTACCTCAAAAACACTGGAGTTACTATGATAACATGTCTAAAAATCCACTTTATGAACACGGTACATCGCCATATAAATATAGTATAACCATGGTAAATATCTAAAAACAATCGAAAAATTCATCAAAAAGTACCATGATTTTTTAGGAAGTACATTGGAGTTCAATATAATATTACTGTAACATGATACATGTCCAAAAGCATATTATTTACCATTGTACATTTCCAGTAAAAACATAGTACATGTCTGAAAAAATCATACATTTCCAGTATATATGTCCAAAAATGTTTGTCCAAAAACATGACATTACAATGTAAAAATGTGGTGTTACCATGGTACATGTCTAAAATATATATACACCGCTGTTCAAAAGTTTGGGATCGTGAGATTTTTAATGTTTTAAAAGAAGTCTCTTCTGCTCACCAAGGCTGCGTTTATTTGATTAAAAATACAAACCCAGTAATATTGTGAAATATTATAATCAGCTGTTTTCTACGTGAATATATAGTAAAGTACAGTGTTGGGAGTAACGCATTACAAAAGTAATGCATTACAGTAACATATTACTTTTTGCTGTAACGCAGTAGTGTAAGGCATTACTAATCAATTTTCAGTAATATTTTACTCGGTACATGTTCAGTAAGGCTTGCGTTACAAGTTACAACAGACTTTTAGTTTTAATTGTAAAAAAAAAAAAAAAAAAAAAAACAAAGCCTACACAGCAAGACCGCGAGACAAGCAGGCTAAATTACCTGTTCGTGGTCAGTCAATAGCCGCGTGTGGTGTCCAAGTCTGTTAATAAAAACTATATGGCAGCGTCTGATATATTTGTATAGCGATTTATTTTTTACAGGAGTGCCGTGAGGTATGATTTCGGCCTCTGTGCTCGCGCTGGCCAGTGGAGAAGCGGCTAATGGTGAAGATGGCATGAAGAAGACTGTCCATTCGCGAGATAGACGTATGCGCATTAGGCTATTCGTTCTGTGTTTTCTTTCTAAACAGTTAGGCTATGTTTATGTGGTATTTTTCATGTTTTCATCACGCAATCATGTTTTTGATGCGGTGGTGACGCGTTCATTTAAGGGCAGCGGCGCTGCCGATAAAGCACCTAAGAGCTGTCACAAAGAACCGGCAAAAGCAATGATTATGAATATGTCAAATATAGCAAGGAGACATTTTACTTGTTTATTAATAAAGGCAGGATGAAGTTGACGATGCTGACTCGCGATCTTCGCAGTAGGAGTGCGCCAGAGAGAAATGCACATTTCATTTCATAAGCAGAGAGCAGTCTGTTTTCTTTCGTTTTGAATTGTTCTGTTTTACAAGTAGACATTTCAATATACATATATTTTTCAGGTCCGTGAATAGGCTAACTTATACGCTGAGTTTCGGTTCATTTATGAGTGAATTGTCCTCGGTGTTGTGATTATTTATAATCGTCTGCTATATTTAACCTACTTCTTATTTATAAAATCCAGGCAATTAGTTGATGAAACATAGATTAAAATTAAGATACAATTAACACAAAACGAAATTCACTTTAAAGAAAGGCTTTGTGTCTTCTGTGTAAGGTCTTTGTGAAAGTTTTTAAGCAGTCTTTTAGTGCCGCTTCCGTAACGGAGAACTGTCACCTCTGTAACATTGTTTTTTCCTCATAAATGCGAACACGAAAAATAAAATAAAATAAATATTTTATGTTCTGTGGAGAGCCAACCCTTCTTCATCCGATTTGCGCAGTGTAATTCACAAAATTACAACAACAAAAATCGTTTCCTCCTAAAAGATTTTTTTTTTTTGTCACGCATGACTCTATTTCCCTAAATATAAAATGCATGTGTAGACTGATATTTTTCTAATGTCTGGACTCTTTTCAGGGAGGAGCCTATGGATAAACAGACGTTTTAATATTTTGGTATTAATGCATTTTCTGAGAATTTATTTTTCAAGTTTTGACAGTAGCTAAATGTCATTTCCATAACGCTGGAATTCCCAAATTTTAAATAATTTATCCTCAACTTGTTTTGTGGTGTAGGTCTACGTGTTTTATAATATTAAGTTAAGTTCAAATAATACTAATAGTAATTTAAAGATGTGGTAGCATTGGATCTGGTATGGATAACACTGGGAGTTGGAAGGGGTGTGTCGCGATTCTGCAGGTTTGTGGATCTGAGTGTCGCGATTTCGGTTTCATATCGCATATCGTTAAAGCCCTAGTCATTTTAGAATGTTAAGTTCTACTTCTGTATATTTATTTTGGTGAAAGTAACTCAAAAGTAATACAGGAGTAATGTAACGCATTACAATTCTGAGACAGTAATATTGTAAGGTAATGGATTACTTTTAAATAACAGTAACATGTAATATATAATGTATTCCAGTTTGGAAGTAACTTGCACAACACTGGTAAAGTATAATTTATTCCTGTGACCAAAGCTGAATTTATCATCATTACTCCAGTCTTCAGTGTCACATGATCCTTCAGAAATCACTATAATATGATGATCTGATGCTCAAGAAACATTTATGATTATTATCACAGTTGAATACAGTTTCATATTTTTGTGCAAACTGTGATTAATTTTTTTCAGGATTCTTTGAAAGTTCAATGTAATTAAAAAAGAAATATTTTGCATTATTATAAATGTATTTACTGTCACTTTTGAACAATTTAATGCGTCCTTTCTGAAGAAAAGTATTAATTTCTAAAAAAAAAAAACGAAAATCGTATTGACCCCGAACTTTTGAACGGAAGTGTATATATATATATTATCATGTACATGTCCTGGCAGATATAATCAGATAAGGTCTCAGCACATGTGTGTGTTATGTTACACCATCACAGCTTTTATGATTTATGTGTGTTTTATCAGGTAAACAGTGTGTCAACATCAGTCCAGTGTTAGTGCTGATTGATCTTGTGTAACCGGAGAATCCCGGACTCATTAACACACACACACACACACACACACACAGAGAGAATGTGGGACGTGTCTGAACGCTTCCCTGCTTCACATCAGGACTCACTTTACTTAAATATATGAGATTATCTAACATAAAATTAGATTAGATAAGGGTTTATGATCTTACAGGACCTCAAGTATCATCATCAATGTGCAAAAAAGCAGCTATATATTATCATAAATGAAGATTGAATTAATACTCTATTATAAATATGTGAAAATATTATTATTATTATTATTACAAATATTTAGTTATTGTAGATTGTATATTATTTATATATTTATTATTGATATTATTTTTCTATTTTTTGCAATTTTTTTCTACTCACTATTGAACTGTTAGATGTACTATTTATTTCTAAATTAAAATGTAAATAAATAATACATTTAATTATTATTACATTTATAATACAATTTATTTACTTAAATCAAATTTTATTCATTTATTTTAATATTTTTTCATTTATTTATTGAAATCAATTGATTTATTTAAATCACATATATTCATTTTTTATTTATTATTTATTTAAATCAAATGTTATGTATTTTAATCTTTATTTATTTATTGAAATATATAATCTATATATATATACAAATATATATATCAAATTCTATTCCTTTTATTTTTATATTTTTATATAAATATATGTATTAATTTTAATCAATTTATGTATTGAAATCAGATTTAATAATGTATTATTTATTTATGTATTTAAATCAAATAAAACATTTATAATCTTTATTATTATTATTATTATTATTATTATTTTATCAATGTATTTATTATTTTTTTTAATCAAATGTGTTTATTTTTTGTAAATGTATTTATTAAGCTAGTTTTATTAGATTTATTTATTATAACTTTTTTCTCTAAACCTGTTTGTAAACCGCTGGTATAGCGGATCCTACGCTGAGGTTTTGATCAGGATCGACAGTCTAGATTTTAACGTTTGCCAGGTGTTTGTGAAACTGACCTATTGATCCGACATTTGGGTTGATGAAAGTGTTACCAGTTCAGAAGGTGAAAGGTCACAGCTGTTGTTTGATCAACTCGTAGCGTGTGTCCATACAGAGACGTTTGGGAAACATTTTGAACGTTCGCTGAAGTCTTCAGATTCTCAGATGTTTCTCCTGAGAAAAAGACCCAGTGCACTCACTTAATACTGTTGGGTTAAAAATAACTCAAGGACGAATAACCCAACGAATTTGAAAGATAACCCAACATAATGACCCAACATGCATTAACCCAACCGTTGGTTTATGCATGTTGGGTCATTATGTTGGGATATCTTTCTAATTTGTTTATATTTGAGGTTATCTCCATGTAGGATCCTCTATATACCAGCAGTTTACAATAGAGAAAAACAGTGTAGAAAAAAGTTATAATAAAAAAAAATCTAATCAAACTAGCTAAATAAATACATTTACAAATAAATAAACACATTTGTTTAAAATAAAAAATAACCCAAACGTTTGGGTTTAAAAAAATAACCCAATGTTTGGGTTAAAAAGTAACCCAACGTGTTTTTTGCTGTGTGTTATTCACACAGGTTTCTCCTCTAGAGTCTCGAACTGTGCTCAGATTCTCCTCATGATCGATGTGTTTGTCCTCTTCCAGGTGCGTTCTTCATTCCCTACCTGATCTTCCTGTTCACCTGCGGTATTCCCGTGTTTTTCCTGGAGATCTCCCTGGGTCAGTTCACCAGCCAGGGAGGGATCACATGCTGGAGGAAGATCTGCCCGCTGTTTGAAGGTCAGTTCTCATCTCAACCGTTTCAATAGAACTCCACATTATTTTTCTTTTAAGCAATGAAGATTTCAAGAACGATGAAAAATTCCATGTTTTTTTGCTGTTGTAAAAAATCGAATTTGTAAGTAAAACATATTAGAAGAAATTTTACAAGATAATATTTTATTTAGTTTTAATTCAATGTCGTTTCTTCATAACTATTTGTGAAATTTACTGTTTCTGAGGGAAAATTGTTTCCTACACCATTTTTTTTTTCAGAGTATTTAAGGTAAAATATAAACTACCGTAATTAGCATAGTATAAACAGCTATAGAATTTTTTTTTCAATAAAATTGTAGAACAATGTTATAGATTTTACATAAACTGTTCAATTAATATTCACTGTATTAATTTGTAAAATAATTGAATACCACAAAATATTTAGTATTTAGTTTCTATATTATTTGTATACGGTTATAGTATTTTACATTTATTTATATATTTTCAATTTTCATTTTAGTCCAGGTTATACAAGTTTCATGTGCTTTTGCCATTTTCTTTTTTTAATTAAAAAATATTATAATTATGTTTTTGTTTCAGTTTTAATTTAAGTAGTTTTACTACTTCAACAAACTTATTTTATTACAGTTACAGGGCAACATTTCCAATGTGATTTTCGGTTTCCCAAGTTTAAATTTTTCAAATGACTTTTTAATTTTATTTTATTCCGGCTATATTTCACTTACAGAAAATGATTTTAGGAGTTTTGGTTTGCTATAAAAACATTGATTTTGCATTCTAAAAAATGCTGGGTTGTTTTAACTGAACTTTGGGTCAAATATGGACAAACCCAGCAGTTGGGTTAACTTTTTACATTACATTTTTAACCTAACATTTGGGTTTTACCATATTTGACCCAAAATTGGGTTAAAACAACCCAGCATTTTTTTAGAGTGTATTTAAAAATTATTAATTTAAAAAAAATCATGACGTGACATTATTTCTGCATCATGATGTCACTCACGACGGGTGTTTCTCGACCCTAGGCATCGGATACGCCACTCAGGTGATCGTGGCTCTGCTGAACTTCTACTATATTATAGTTTTGGCCTGGGGAATATTTTATCTCTCCTTCTCCTTCACCTGGGACCTGCCGTGGTCGTCCTGCAACAACACCTGGAACACAGGTGACGGATGATGATGTCATGTTGGCATGAACTCACTCCAGAAATGCATAGATCCTGAACATCAATCCGGTTGTTTTCCACAGATTCCTGCATGGAATTCCAAAGACGAAATGATTCCATTGACCAAAGTCACCTTGAGAATGCAACATCGCCCGTGATCGAGTTTTGGGAGTAAGTTTTACAAGCGTCTTCAATGTCCTGCATCTTCTGTCTTTCTCTAACATTCCATTTTATCATTGTGGAAACATTATTGTAACGTTACTTTTGAAAGTTCCTTGAACATTCTAAAACATGTAACATTTAAAAAAAACATTCCATAAACATTATTAAAGACCAGATAACTATTAACGTTCCTGGAAGAACGTTCCGTTAGATGGCGCTGATCTCAAAATACCTCAGATGTCAAGCTACTTTGACTTAAAGGTACAATATGCAGGATTTTTCGCCACCAGGGGTCGCTAACCTCCTACAATAACACAGGCGTATATTGATGACGTATATTCCGCATTAAGCTGAATTATGGATCTTGTCGTCAAGCTGATGGATCTTTTATGGATGGATGAGTGAATACACTGATGTTTTTAACATGACTGTGGTGTGAAGCAGGAGCGATTGCTAGACGTACACCAGCGCCACACACACACACACACACACACGCGCAACACCAGTCCCGCGGATATAAAGGAATAAGGACATTTCATTCTACCCAACTACACGCAAGTGCTGAATTAATACTCACACAGGTCAGTTTATTAGAGGAATGAAACTTGAGGTAACGCAGCGCTGTTTCACTCGCTCTAACAGTTACACTATCACACTAAACGCATTTGAGTGTGTTGAATGTTGTTAGTTGGGTTGTTTGTTGGCTGTATGAGACTAAGTAAGCTAGATCAACATTAGAATAACATACAGATCATATTCTAACATTTCATCATGTTGAACTAAATAACATTGATTAGTTTTATGTACATTTGCTCTCCTGTCTAATAAAGTACATGAACACTCGCGTCTCTGTCGAGTGGAAGTTAGTCGCGGACGTGGAGCTCTCGCATCTCGAAACATGTTGATCTTCGTTTTAGTCTCTTTTTGTCTCAAAGTCTGCTTGCCATGGTCCATAATGTTTAAACAAAACAACAGCGTGAGCGTCCTGCTAGGCATAACCCAGTTGTCCACGTCTGTCGCCATGGTTACTATGGCAGTACGAGCGGAAACAATGGTGGTAACCGAGGCTAACGAGGATATGATGCATTGACTGGCGACTCGTCACCGCTGCGCACACGCCCCGTTTCCTTGGTTAAAATCGCAATTTTCTCACGATTTACAAATAGTTGGAAACATTTGGGATATTGTAATAGGGCTGTCACTTTTGTGAACTAATCCTGTTCGATTTTTGAGACATAAGTGTTCATTGAATCGATTGTAAAATCGATTTTTTTTCCGTGTCTAAAGACGTTTCCATTTTCAACACCAAATATAGGCAAATCCGGAAAACTAACATGCATGCATTAGGACGAAAGAGGGAGCTTGAGACGCGCAGCGCCCACAAGTCAGCAATATTCCTGATGATTTATTGGCGTGAAGTTTCGTGCACAATGACAAACAGGAGTGCAACATTCAGGGATTGAAATTAACACCCTCCAACCCGCCAAATGCGGGTAAAAATGAACTTTGGCGGCTAACGCTGTCAAATCAGAGGCGTGCGTCTATGTTTACTCACTTTCTTTGCTGTGGAAGTTCGTGTAAGCCAAATCTGTGTGGATTCAGCACAAATACGCAAGTCGTGAGTCCTCGTCATAGAGATATACACATCTATGAGTCCTCGTGATATTAAATACAGCATATTGCCCAGAATCTGCGCATTTCTGGCTTACTTGAACACACATGTCACTAAGCAACGGCTCTGGCAACAAATAACGGCGCGCTTGTTCACTTGCCTTGAAGTAATAGCGAATATTAAAAAGCATTTGGTTAACAGAAAAGACATTGTTATTTTCCAACATCCTACATGTTCTATTGACCTGTCCACCTAAAACACATTTTTGGTAAAAAAAAAACATAAAAAAAAGGCTGTTAAAATCGATTCCCTATTTTCGTATCGATACTTGTTGTTGGTTGGTCCGATCGATTGTGCAATCGATTTTCGAACGTAAAGTGACAGCCCTATATTGTAAGTCATCAACTAAACTAAATATATAACATTGGCCAAGTGGTTTTTGGATATTTCACAGCAAAAATCCTACATATTGTACCTTTAAATCAATGTTTTTTGCATTTCTTCAAACATGTTTTGCTTGAATACCTTCAAGTTTCTTGACTTTAGAAATTCAAGATGAATCAAACATAAACTTGTCCATTCTCTGAAGCAAGCTTTTATTGGAAAATCAGCAAAACCTGCTTTCTAGAAGCTAGATCAGCCCTTTGAGAAGGCTGGGTCATCTATTCCAAGTTTATGATCCTGAAACTTGTCCGACGACCCAAGTAAGCGTGATTTGAAGGAGACTTCGGCTGATTTGTCCGTGTCTCTGTAGACGGAGGGTTTTACGGATCTCCTCTGGGATGGAGGAGATGGGAACGCTGCACTGGGATCTGGTCCTCTGTCTGTTGTTGGCCTGGGTTATGTGTTATTTCTGCATCTGGAAAGGCGTCAAATCCACCGGCAAGGTACATGTGCAAAAAACCTGTTTCCCCATCAGTTCATTAAAATTATTCAGCAGATTTAAAGGGATAGTTCACCCAAAAATGTAAACTCTGTCAGTAATTACTCTCCCTCATGTTGTTCAACCCCGTAAGACTTTTGTTCATCTTCAGAACACAAATGAAGATATTTGTGATTAAATCTGAGAGCTGGGTCACTCCTCCATAGGCTTCTGAGGGATTGAAACTTGCCGGCCCAGAAAAGTTATTAAAGACATCGTTACAATAGTCCAAGTGACTACAGTGACTCAATCTTACGCTTATCAAGTGACGAGAATACTTTTTGTGCGCAAAAAAACAAACAAAAATAACGACTTTATTCAAGTATTCATTTCCTTCTCTGTCGGCCTCGATTGAGTTGACGTAGTGTAACAGGGCAGCACTTCTGTGTTGTACGTCACACGTAGGCTCACTATTGGCCGACGCTGGTCATGTGTGTGTGTGTGTGTGTGTGTGTGTGTGTGTGTGTGTGTGTGTGTGTGTGTGACGTATAACACAGAAGCGCTGCGCTGTTAAGGTGCGTTCACACCGGACGCGAATAGCGCGTCAGGCGCGAGTGATTTCAATGTTAAGTCAATGCAAAGACGCGTTACGCGCGTAAAAAATTCCTGCGGCGCGAATGAGGCGTAGAGCGCGTGCGGTACACGCGAATACGCCTCATTCGCGCGTCAAGTTCGCGCGAATGGCGCGAATCGAGCGTCTGGCGCGTTAAGCGCGAATGATTTAGTTAGTGCTACTTGTGCATTCACGCGTTTGACGCGAATTCGCGTCTGCCGCCCGAGTTCAAAAATTTGAACTTCTGCGTCAATTCGTGCCGCGTTAACCAATCAGGAGCCTGCTTGCTGCTGTCACGTGTGGAAGTGAAAGTTTGTTATTTTAATAAATTATTTTGTAATATTACTAAAATGTCTGGTGTGGTTCTAATGCACAACAAAGCAAATCTTTCACATAAAAACTCGATTTTAATATATGAGAGTAACGTTACTCATTTTGTATTGAATGCTATTTATTCCAGATCTATTTTAGATTATATGAATTTTAATGTAAAAACAACAAACACAGTGTATAAGAAATAAAAAAAAAACACAGGACAGGTTTCACTTTTGGAGGCTGGCTCCATTTATTATCAAAACAAAAATAAATGACAGAGAGATTAGGTGGGTGCGGGCGTGGGTGAACCTCGCGCCGGGCTGTAGAGCGCGGGCTCGTCAGGCAGCGACCACTCGAGGCCGAGGCTTTACACGGCCTACGCTGTCCTCGTCAGCGTCCTCACCGTTAGGTCCACCAAACCTAGCTCCTGGAGCAAATGGTGAAACTCCTGAAACCCTCCGGAGGGTCTGGTGGATTCGAGTACAGCGACAATGTCCCCTACGCAGCTGTTTCTGCTCTCCAGAGCAAATACGAGCGGTGACTCTCTCGATTAATGCTACTGCTAATGCTCGATAAACATCTAAAAAAAGATGGCCGCCTCCGGATTTCGCCTCTGACGGGCGTAAATTTCACTTCAAAACTTTTGTTTTACGCGCGTCAGTTTCACTCTTGACGCGCGAATTAACACAAAGTGGTCAAGCGTCAAGCTAGACGCGGTAGGCGCGAATTTGACGCGCTATTCGCGTCTGGTGTGAACGCAGCATTACACTACGAGAACTCACTCGAGGCCGACAGAGAAGGAAATGAATACTTGAATAAAGTCGTTATTTTTGTTTGTTTTTTTGCGCTCAAAAAGTATTCTCGTCGCTTGATAAACGTAAGATTGAGCCACTGTAGTCACTTGGACTATTTTAACGATGTCTTTAATAACTTTTCTGGGCCGGCAAGTTTCAATCCCTCAGAAGCCTATGGAGGAGTGACCCAGCTCTCAGATTTAATCACAAATATCTTCATTTGTGTTCAGAAGATGAACGAAGGTCTTACGGGGTTGAACAACATGACGGAGAGTAATTACTGACAGAGTTTTCAGTTTGGGGTGAACTATCCCTTTAACTAACACTTTGGAAATAATGTGTGTTTTGTTTTGCTGTCACGAACAGGTTGTGTACTTCACCGCGACCTTCCCATATGCGATGCTGCTGATTCTGCTGATCCGAGGAGTCACGCTGCCGGGAGCGTCCCGTGGGATCCAGTTCTACCTTTATCCCGACCTGGGAAGATTAGCGGATCCGCAGGTATCGCAGCTTTTCATCTTTATTACTACATTACTGACATGTAAAATCTATGTGTCATGACTAGAAAGAACTGTTTGAGCTCGTTGGAACATTATACTCACAATGCTTTTGTTATTGTAATATTTAATTATATATTTATACCGCTGTTTAAAAGTTTGGGGTCGGTGAGATTTTTAATGTTTTTAAAAGAAGTCTCTTCTGCTCACCAAGGCTGTGTTTATTTGATTAAAAATACAAAACAAACCCAGTAATATTGTGAAATATTATAATCAGCTGTTTTCTATGTGAATATATAGTAAAGTGTAATTTATTCCTGTGATCAAAGCTGAATTTATCATCATTACTCCAGTCTTCAGTGTCACATGATCCTTCAGAAATCACTATAATATGATGATCTGATGCTCAAGAAACATTTATGATTATTATCACAGTTGAAAACAGTTTTGCTGCTTCATATTTTTGTGCAAACCGTGATTCATTTTTTTCATGATTCTTTAAAAGTTCAAGAGAAAATCATTTAATTAAAAAATAAATATTTTGCACCAATCACAACAGACTGGGTCATCTGAGCAATCAGAGCAGAGTAGACCAATCACAACAGACTGGGTCATCTGAGCAATTAGAGCAGAGTAGACCAATCACAACAGACTGGGTCATCTGACCAATCAGAGCAGAGTAGACCAATCACAACAGACTGGGTCATCTGGCCAATCAGAGCAGAGCAAGCTCTCGGAAAGGCAGGGTTTAGAGAGACTGAATCTTCTAACAAACCGTTTCAGACTCTTGAATAGAGCAGACGCTGCTGTATATTATGAGAAAATTAAAGTGTTTTTTGACCTTGGATGCATGTGAACCTCTTATAGGAGATCCAAAACAAAATTACGAACCTTTAAAACAGCAAAACAGAGGCACTTTAATTAATGTCCTCACTTGCAAAATAACCAAAAAGTTGGTTTTGAAAAATCATATTTGCATTCAACAGGAATATTGAGTCCACAAGTGTGTGTTGTAATTCCGCAAGCGCATTGTTTTCCCTGAAACACACGGTGTGTCGAGTCGAAAGGTCAGGTGATTTGTCTACCCAGGTGCTGGTCGTGACCCAGGGCAGGACGTCCAGCAGGGGAACGTTGTTTTCTGTCCTTCTTTGATTGCGTCCATCTGTGCGTTTGACCTTTGATCCGATTCCCTCATCTGCGTCACGAGAAGACCCCCAAACACACGTGACATTCCTAACGTCGGGAAGAACCGCTTTAAACCGCTTCTGGAAAATCTACACTGTAAAAAATTATCGTGATTTTAATGGTAAAACTGCAATAGTGAAAAACTGTTAAAAGTTTCCTTCCTAAATACGGTAAATAACCGTGATAGATCTAATGGTCATTTAATGTAATTTTACTGTAAAATACCGTTTTTGTAATAACTATTTTTCAAATAGTTTTTGAAAGTGAAAAAGAACAAGTCATTGTATAATTCCCACATTCCCACAATTCCCTGCGTGACACTTCACAATTTGACATATTTTTGTTGAAATAACTGTTTCTTCATCGTTTTCTTAGTTATTTTCTAATCAGTTTTGTACATTAAGGTTTTATGTTACATTTAATGCTGTTAAATTAATGTTTTTTGCATTTTTAAAATGTGCGTTACCATGATGGTGTTTAGTGTGTGTGTGAATGACACTGTGCAGCTTCTGTATATTAGTATTATCTTTCTTGAGGAAGAGTTGCTTGTGATGAGCTTTGATTGATCATGTGACTCTCATCACTGCTGTGATTGGTGGTTGTCAGTGTAGTACAATGATACAAAACAGATATTAATATTCAATAGGTTGGTAAATTAACATTATTTCTGATAATTAAAGTAAGGTATATTACTGTAAGTTTTAAGTTAAATCTGTAAAACCAATAACGTTGCTACCGTATTTTTGACAAGTTCTGGCAACCAGCTGCCGTTTTTTTACCGTTTTTACAGTGTATGTTTAGCGACAAGAGCATTTTTGGTTGGATTTGAGAAATAGCAGTGGTTGTGTTGGCGTTGTTTCAACTTAAAAATTAAACTTAATTTTATACCCATGTCTGTTTTGACATATTTTGGCTTTAAATGTATACAAATGAGGCTAACGTTAATGAAATCTTCAGTTAGAAAAGTACAGTAAACGGTTGGTTAATTGGCGTCTAAGGCTTTTAAAACTTGGTTCAAATTGTTTAAATGTGGCATTCATAAGCCATTTTAATTCTGTAAAGTGTTATAGTATATTCAACAAGATTTCATGTTGAATTAAAAGCTCTTTTTGGTCAATATGAGCATGTTCGGCTGCATTTCAGAGACATTTTTTGTTCTTAGACGTATTAAAACGTGTAAAAACCTTCAGCTAGAAAGGTAAACGTTTATATAAAGTTGGTCAAATCGGTGATCTAAGGCTCAAAATCTTGAACATAATTAATCATATACTTTAAAATCAGCATGGATCGACATTCATAACCCATTTTAATTCTGCAAGAGTTGGATTTGAGAGATACCCATGTCTGTTTTGGCTTTAAATGTACAAATGAGGCCAACGTTAATGATATCTTCATTAATAAAAGTAAACGCGTGGACAAAGTTGATTAATTGGTGATCTAAGGCTTCTAAAACTTGAGTTTCATGCTTCAAATTGTTTAAAAGTGTCATATGATATTGAACAAGATTTCATTTTGAAATAGAAATCGACCGATATTGACTTTTTATAACCGGTAACGATTGGGATTATTTGCATGTTTATATGCCCGATAACTGATATACAGAACCGATATACGTATATATTTTTTGTTTTTGACCGTTATAACAGCGCTGAACTGGTCGTAGATGTTTACAAATTCAATAAATTCCTATGGGTTTACGTGAACTTGGCTATAATGGGTCAGATTTTATAAAATAAACATTAATCGACATTCATAACACATTCATAATTCTGTAAATGTTGGATTTGCTGTTTTGACATCTTTATTTCTTAGATATACAAATCAGGCAAAAATTAATGAAACCTTTAACCAGAAATAAACAGTTTGACAAAGTTTGACAAAGTTAGTCAAATCGTCGTTAAAAACTTGAGCATCAAATTGTTTAAAAAGTGGCATTTATAAGCCATTTTAATTCTGTAAAATGTTACAGGATAGATTTGTTGACTTCAGCCTCAAATAAAAATGCATAACAAACATATTTTTGCTTAATTCTGATTTTTTTTTTGGTTAGATTTGAGAGATAACCGTTGCTGTTTAACGTCTTAGATGTATAAAATCAAAATCTTGTGGGTTTATGTGAACAATTAGTCAAATCGTTGATCTGTGGCTCCAAAAACGTGGCCATCAGGGGTCAGATTCTTTCAAATCAACATGAATTTACATTAAAAACACATTTTAATTCTGAATTGTGAGAGAACTGTTGAGCCGATAAGGTTAGTCAGATTGGTGATTTAAGGCTGTAAAGACGTTTAAAAGCATCATGGGTGAATTTCTGGAAGGGTTACGTCTTGATTTGGACATCAGTGGTGTTTTCAGCACACTTCTGGTGATACAGGTGAGGTTTTAAAGGGAGTGTGAGGAATTTTCCCTGTGGAAAAACACCAGTTCTGTAGCCAAGAGCACATGAAGAAGATTGGAAGTACGGTTTTCACTTGCTTGACGACAAAACGCTGAAAAAATCCCACAGGAGAGACCAGAAAATATGCTTTCTATGCAGTATAATGTCAGATTATGGCAGTCTTGTACAGTACATGTGTCACGTTGGCCATCTTGTGTCGTAAGAGCTTTAACAATCCACATCGCCTGTGGCGGCACGTGAACGTATGAAGTTACGAACAACAGAAAGCGCTGGATTGATGTCAGAGTGTTTGACTGATGGGTTAATAGCAAAACTACCGTCAGCATGTTTTTCCCAGATCATGTTTAAACTCGTTCCAGGACTTTAAGACTAATAAACAAGTTACAGGAATCCTACATCAGCTCTACTCTTTCAGCTTGTCCATTCAAGCTTATTACCTGAAGCCAAATGAGTTAAACTAACAATTATGTCACATATATATTACAGTTTTTCTTGATTGTTTACACACATTTTCTGAAAGAATGCCTCATATTCTCAGAACTCTACACACAAATAAAAAAAAACACACACAATGGGCAAAACCCCTCAATTCTCCTGCAAAATGAAACTTTACATTCAAAACTATGTTATTTCTTCTCAAAATGGTATTTTGTTTTCAAATGACACACACAAACCATCATATGAATAGACATTTATAAGAAGCAGTTGAACACTGATGTGCTCAATGTAAAACACTGTGATGAATGGAAAACACTTCTTCTCCATTCATCATAACGACTCAGGCCTTTTTTGTTCAGTGTTACACTTACTACAGACAGTACATACATAAGTGTGTTGTAAAATATTTGAGAATATTGTTTTTATACCTAGAACACACAAATACACGCCACGGCAACAAATATATTTTATTTTCCCCACAAAAACAATGGGAGATAGATCGCACATTTCGTACATCCCAACCAACACAAAGTTGCACATACAGTGGTCTACATACAAAACAACAGAAAAATAAATAACTATGCTGCATCTTTTCTTCTGCTTCAGTCTTTTATGCTAAAGCTCTGATTGCTAATTGTAAAACTGTGTGACGTGTGTTTGCCCATGTGACGAGTCAGTGTGCAGATCTGAATGGCAGTGTGTTCCCTGTGAAAACAAGAGATTTTGTGCTTGAAATTGTGCCAAATGCAGAGAATTGTGTGTAGTGTTTTGAAAAACGTGTGTTTTAGAACTGCACTTTGAGTGTAAAGCAGGAATTGTGCTTGTAGTTTAGCAGAATTGGTTCAGGGGGTTGGTGAATGAGTTACATGTTCTGGTCATTGTGTCTCTAGTACCAGAATTTGTGTGTAAACAATTGAGAAAGACTGTAAATATATATTCTAATATATATATTCGAAACCTTATTTTACATAAAAAAAATATTTTATATAATACCTGAAATTAAATAAATATTTTATTTATTTGAAAAAATATTTTTATTTTTTATTTTACGTTTTTATTTTATATTATATTTTATTTAATTATATATATATATATATATATATATATATATATTGATTCATTATTTATTACTATACATACATATATACATACATATATACATATATACATACTATATATACATACATACATCCATCCATATATATATATAAATGTATATGTATACGTATATGTATATAATGTAAAATATGTATAATGTTTTATTAAATATATAATGCAAAATTGGCAAGTATACTAAACTTGCATAAATAGCTAAATATTTATGTTATAGTTAAAAGCTCCACAGTAGACCCAAAGTGCCGAACATATATAAATAAATGAAAATTAAAAAACATAATAAACAATCATGAGAATCCAAAAAGCTAGAGAGCACAATAAGAGATGGATGCCTAAGAAATAAAAAGGACTTTTATTTTGGCTGTACATTAGTATATTAAAGCTGTTTTAATAACGATAAGATGTGTTTGTGTGTTTGTAGGTGTGGATGGACGCAGGAACGCAGATCTTCTTCTCGTACGCGATCTGTCTGGGTTGCCTGACCGCGCTCGGCAGCTACAACAAATACAACAACAACTGCTACAGGTGACAATACATCTACATTATTATCTGTGTTAATCATCTATTAAACATCAACACTACCACTGACAAAACACATGATGTGTATCTTTTACTATAGTGATTCACTAACACTGATTTAAACCAAACTATGTGATTGATTCACTAAATGACTCATTAGAATCATTTGATTCCAAAAAACAGAACCGGTTCTGAATAAGATTCGGGTCTCAGATCCCAACGCAAATTAGATAATATAGATATTATTGCCTGATCTCTTTCTCAGCTGAGACTAGCGTTTTATAATAGACTGTAAGTAATATAAAAGTCCCAAACTTGAGAAATATGTCACTTTAAAATCACTTAGTATTGCTTTAATACTGGAGTCAACATTTGAAGTGGATCATCAAAGTTATACATGCGTTCTGAATAATACCAGGACAACTTTTTGATCCGCTTCAGATGTTGACTGCTGTTTTTGCAGACACTGTTTCATAGCACACGATGTTTTCTGTGTTTAGGGATTCTTTGGCCCTGTGTTTCCTGAACAGCGGAACCAGTTTTGTTGCTGGATTTGCCATTTTCTCCATTCTTGGCTTCATGTCTTACGAACAGAACGTCCCGATTTCAGAAGTGGCAGAATCTGGTGAGTTTATATATATAATCTAATTTATTTAAAGAGAATCATCATATAATTCATTGAAATATTCTATATTAACTAACATTATATACTACATATACAATTAACAAACATATATTATTTAATATTTTATTATGGGTATTCTATAATATATAGCCTACATATATTTTATAATATATATTTTATAATAATACATTTATAACAAAGGTAATGTATAGTTTTGTATTAAGTTATATTAGGTATATATATATATATATATATATATATATATATATATATATATATATATATATATATATATATATATATTCCAAATATTTAGTCTATTATTTATTCCTAATTTAATTTAATATAAAAATATATATTTTTATATAATGCCCATAATAAAATATTATATAACATTTGTTTAACTGTATATCTATATAATGTTAATTATCTATATAGTAAGTTTTATTAAAATTGCAAGTTTTATATTTTACATAAAAATATATATATATTTAAAACAATACCTAAAATGTAGTAATAATAATAAAAATAATAATAGACAAGTAGCTAGTAAAAACCATAGCCATAAGCAACACAGTTTATATAATTTTATATAAACATATATATTTTATAGTACCAAAATGTAATCAAATAAATCTGATACAAAGTTGTCAGGTTTACTAGAGGCTTTATTTAGCTTGAAAGGAAAATTGTAAATTGAATATTTACATATATTATATGTGTGTGCATAAATAAATAATATATATATATATATTATTTATTTTTTACAAATTTCTTTCCAGCTAAATAAAGCCTCTAGTAAACAGAATAAGAAAAGCAGCTGCACTATTAAACATAAGGTTTTCCACTCGGGTATTTTTAGCAGATTGCTCTTTATCCTTAAAGTCAGTGTAATCTGTGTGTGTCCCAGTGCACCAATCACTTTTTTTGGAAATGCCCTTTTCTGTTAATGTGTCAAGGCCGTTTAATCGGTTTTGCTCACTAGATGTGACCGGTTCATGTTTCACTCCATAATTCTCAGATTTACTGCTCCATATGATGAACATTTACATTCAACCCAACAAATAACATATTAAAGAGAATCTGTCATAAAGAAATGTCACAAAGTCTTGGTCAAGTTTCTATGCTAATATTTTGCCGCATGGTCTCTTTCAGGTCCTGGACTGGCGTTCATCGCGTATCCGCGGGCCGTGTCCATGATGCCGTTCTCTCCGCTCTGGGCCTGCTTCTTCTTCCTCATGATCGTGCTTCTGGGGCTCGACAGTCAGGTGTGAAACTTACAGTCTTACTGCAATTTATTCTGTGCGCATTCCTGATTCAAATGTTTTCATATAGTGTGTGTGTGGTGTGTGTGTGTGTGTGTGTGTGTGTGTGTGTGTGTGTTTGTGTGTGGTGTGGTGTGTGTGTGTGTGTGGTGTGGTGAGTGAGTGAGTGAGTGAGTGATGTAGGAGTGAGTGAGTGAGTGGGTTGAGGGAGCGGTGTAGTGACGGGAGCGGGTGAGTCGGGTGAGTGGGAAGTGAGCGACGTGGGTGAGGATGAGCGAGTAGTGAGCTGGTTGAGTGAGTGTGACTGAGTGAGCGAGTAGTTTGTGTAGTTAGTGTGAGAGTGTGTGTGTGTGGATGGTGATGAATGTAGTGAGTGGTGAAGTGTAGAGGATTGAGAGTGTGAGTGAATGGTGAGAGTGTGTGTGATGAGTGAGTGGGTGAGTGAGTGAGAGTGAGTTGAGTGATGAGTTGAGAGTGTGAGAGTGTGAGATGTGTTGTGATGATGAGTGTGAGAGTGTGAGTGTGATGTAGATGTGTGATGTGAGTGGGTTGTGGAGTGTAGTGTGTGAGAGTGTGAGGTGTGGTAGTGAGTGAGATGTGTGATGAGTGTGAGGTGAGTGAGATGTGTGAGTGTGTGAGTGTGAGAGTGTGAGAGTGTAGTGAGTGGAGTGGGATGAGTGAGTGAGTGAGGGTGAGAGGGTGAGAGGTGAGTTGAGAGTGTGGAGTGGGAGTGAGTGGTGAGTGGAGGTGAGGTGTGAGGGTGATGGTGAGTGTAGTGTGTGGAGAGGTGTGTGAGTGGTGATGAGTGAGTGAGATGAGATGTGAGTGTAGTGAGGTGTGAGAGTGTGAGTGTGGAGGTGTGTGAGTGGAGAGTGGGAGTGGTGAGTGAGGAGTGAGTGGAGTTGAGTGTGAGTGAGTGAGTGAGGAGTGATGTGAGAGTGAGAGTGTGGAGTGTGTGAGGTGAGTGTGAGTGAGTGAAGTGGTGAGTGAGTGGTGAGGTGAAGTGTGTGAGAGTGTGGATGTGAGATGTGAGTGTGTGTGGTGAGAGTGTGAGTGTGAGAGTGTGAGTGAGATGTGGAGTGGGAGTGTGAGTGAGGAGTGTAGTGAGTGAGTGAGAGTGTGAAGTGAGAGTGTGTGGTGGTGAGTGAGTGGTGGAGTGGTGAGTGAGAGTGAGTGAGAGTGTGTGAGTGGTGAGTGAGAGTGTGGAGGAGTGGTGTGTGAGTGTGAGAGTGAGTGAGAGTGAGTGTGAGAGTGAGAGTGTGAGAGTGTGAGAGTGTAGTGGTGAGAGTGTGGTGAGTGAGAGTGATGAGAGTGTAGTGGAGTGAGTGAGTGTGGTGTGAGTGAGGTGAGAGTGTGAAGTTAGTGGTGAGTGAGTGAGGAGGTGAAGTGTGGTGGAGTGTGAGAGTGTGAGTGGTGAGGAGTGAGTGAGAGTGTGGTGAGTGAGTGAAGTGAGTGAGTGAGAGTGAGTGAGTGTGAGTGTGGTGGTGTGGAGTGTGGTGTGTGAGTGAGTGAGTGATGAGAGTGAGAGTGAGTGAGAGGTGAGTGGTGAGGTGTGGATGTGGTGAGTGAGTGTGAGTGTGAGGAGTGTGAGTGTGTGAGATGTGTGAGTGAGTGAGTGAGTGAGAGAGTGGGGGGGGGGGGGGGGGGGGGGGGGGGGGGGGGGGGGGGGGGGGGGGGGGGGGGGGGGGGGGGGGGGGGGGGGGGGGGGGGGGGGGGGGGGGGGGGGGGGGGGGGGGGGGGGGGGGGGGGGGGGGGGGGGGGGGGGGGGGGGGGGGGGGGGGGGGGGGGGGGGGGGGGGGGGGGGGGGGGGGGGGGGGGGGGGGGGGGGGGGGGGGGGGGGGGGGGGGGGGGGGGGGGGGGGGGGGGGGGGGGGGGGGGGGGGGGGGGGGGGGGGGGGGGGGGGGGGGGGGGGGGGGGGGGGGGGGGGGGGGGGGGGGGGGGGGGGGGGGGGGGGGGGGGGGGGGGGGGGGGGGGGGGGGGGGGGGGGGGGGGGGGGGGGGGGGGGGGGGGGGGGGGGGGGGGGGGGGGGGGGGGGGGGGGGGGGGGGGGGGGGGGGGGGGGGGGGGGGGGGGGGGGGGGGGGGGGGGGGGGGGGGGGGTGAGTGTGAGTGTGAGAGTGTGAGTGATGGAGTGTTGAGTTGAGTGAGTGAGTGAGTATGAGTGTGTGAGTGTGAGTGTGTGGTAGTAGTGTGTGTGGTGGTGAGTGAGTGGTGATGTGAGTGGGGAGTGAGTGAGTGTGTGAGTGGTGATGTGGAGGTGAGTGAGTGAGGGTGAGTGAGTGAGAGTGTAGTGTGAGTGATGTGAGTGAGTGAGTGATGTGGTGTGAGTTGAGTGAGTGGTGAGTGAGTGAGGAGTGAGTGAGTGAGTGAGTAGTGAGGTGTAGTGAGTGATGTGTGAGTGAGTGGTGAGTGAGTGTGTAGTGAGTGATGTGTGAGTGAGGAGTGTGAGTGTGTGGAGTGAGAGTGTTAGTGAGTAGTGTGGTGAGTGGTGGTGAGAGGTGAGAGTGGTGAGTGTGAGTGAGGGTGTGAGTGTTGGAGGTGTGAGTGTGTGAGTGAGTGGTGGTGAGTGTGAGTGAGTGAGTGGTGATGAGTGGTGTGAGTGTGGTGTGATGAGTGATGTGGTGTGAGTGAGGAGTGAGTGAGTGTGTGAGTGTGAGAGTGGTGTGAGGTGTGTGAGATGTGAGTGTTGAGTGGTGAGTGAGTGGAGGGGTGTAGTAGTGATGTGAGTGTGAGGAGTGGAGTGGGTGGAGTGAGTGTGTGAGAGTTGTGAGTGTGAGTGAGTGTGAGGTGTGAGAGTGTGGAGTGTGAGTGTGAGTGAGTGATGTGTGAGTGAGTGAGTGAGTGAGAGTGTGAGGAGGTGAGAGTGGAGTGTGTGAGTGAGGTGAGGTAGGTGAGTGTGAGGTGGAGTGTGAGAGTGTGTGTGAGTGTGAGGTGATGTGCATAATAAAATATTATATAATTTGTTTAACTGTATTTATATATGTTAATTATCTATATAGTAAGTTTTATTAAAATTGCAAGTTTTATATTTTACATAAAAATATATATATATTTAAAACAATACTAAATGTAGTAATAATAATAAAAATAATAATAGACAGTAGCTAGTAAAAACCAATAGCCATAAGCAACACAGTTTAATATAATTTTATATAAACATATATATTTTATAGTACCAAAATGTAATCAAATAAAATCTGATACAAAGTTGTCAGGTTTACTAGAGGCTTTATTTAGCTTGAAAGGAAAATTGTAAATTGAATATTTACATATATTATATGTGTGTGCATAAAATAAATAATATAATAAGTCAGAGTTGTGTGTTCACTCTTCTGCAGTTTGTGTGTGTGGAGAGTCTGGTCACCGCTATGGTGGACATGTACCCGACTTTCTTCCGCCGGAAGAACCGCCGAGAGTTGCTGATCCTCGCCGTGGCCGTCGTGTCCTTCCTCGTGGGGCTCATCATGCTGACGGAGGTATTGCGACACTCGTGTGGAGATCTCAAGGAATATCTGTGATCGGGGCTTGAAATGAACACCCGCCAAACCGAGTGTTGTTTTGCTATTTAGTTTGAAAATTGTGTCTGATTTTATTTGTGAAATAATTTTTTCACTGCTTTTTCTTGTATTTATTTGATCCGATGTTGTAAAGCACATTGATCAGCCGCCCGCTGCTGTTTTAATGGTGCTATAGAGAGCCTAAGTCCGGTCGACCACCATGGGACCTTATTTCGGAAAAATATTGTATGGAAGTCAATGGCGAGAGACACACAAATATTTGGATCCCGTTTGAATTGTGCCCTGAATTACACATCTGAAGTTTGTCGATTTAAAAGATACATTTTAAAGTCAAGAAAGTCTCAGTTTGATGTAAAACTGTTGAGGTATAAGACTGTGAAAACACGTCATTACAAAGACTATAAACCCAAAAGGCGCGCATGTAATGTCATATCTTTTCTCTCAATGAAGCTAACTTTACTGAAGCTTCTAACTTTACTGAAGCTGCTAACTTTACTGAAGCTGCTAACTTTACTGAAGCTGCTAACTTTACTGAAGCTGCTAACTTTACTGAAGCTGCTAACTTTACTGAAGCTGCTAACTTTACTGAAGCTGCTAACTTTACTGAAGCAACTAACTTTACTGAAGCTGCTAACTTTACTGAACTAACTTTACTGAAGCTGCTAACTTTACTGAAGCTGCTAACTTTACTGAAGCTAACTTTACTGAAGCTGCTAACTTTACTGAAGCTGCTAACTTTACTGAACTAACTTTACTGAAGCTGCTAACTTTACTGAAGCTAACTTTACTGAAGCTGCTAACTTTACTGAAGCTAACTTTACTGAAGCTGCTAACTTTACTGAACTAACTTTACTGAAGCTGCTAACTTTACTGAACTAACTTTACTGAAGCTGCTAACTTTACTGAACTAACTTTACTGAAGCTGCTAACTTTACTGAACTAACTTTACTGCTGCTAACTTTACTGAAGCTGCTAACTTTACTGAAGCTGCTAACTTTACTGAAGCTAACTTTACTGAAGCTGCTAACTTTACTGAAGCTGCTAACTTTACTGAAGCTGCTTACTGCTAACTTTAATGAAGCTGCTAACTTTACTGAAGCTGCTAAATTTACTGAAGCTGCTAAATTTACTGAAGCTGCTAACTTTACTGAAGCTGCTACTTTAGCTGTTAACTTTAATGAAGCTGTTAACTTTAATGAAGCTGCTAACTTTACTGAAGCTAACTTTACTGAAGCTAACTTTACTGAAGCTAACTTTACTGATGATAACTTTACTGAAGCTAACTTTACTGACGATAACTTTACTGAAGCTAACTTTACTGAAGCTAACTTTACTGACGATAACTTTACTGAAGGAAACTTTACTGAAGCAAACTTTACTGAAGCTAATACTGAAGCGAACTTTACTGAAGCTAACTTTACTGTAGCTAACTTTACTGAAGCTAACTTTACTGAAGCTAACTTTACTGAAGTTAACTTAGCTAATTCTGTCATTTTTCTATAGTCTAACGTTATAATCGTAACGTTACGCCGTCATGCCTGTGTGTTTTACACCAGTGTTTTACACACACACACACACACACACACACACACACACACACACACACACACACACACACACACACACACACACACACACACACACACACACACACACACACACACACACACACACACACACACACACACACACACACACACACACACACAAGCTTGGTGACGTACATACTGTAGAGCGAGACAAGAGATGTAGTTCATTGAGCGATTTTCACATAAAACTAAATGTTAATCTTCTGTTTTATGACAAACTGTGACTTTCTTGACTTTCATAATTATCTTTTAAATTGACAAACATCATATATGTATTTCAGGGCACAGTTCAGACGGATTAAAAAGATAAGTTGTCTCTATATTTTTTACGAAATAAGGTCCCATGAGCCGGACGCGCAGAGGAGGGACTTAGGCTATATAAATAAGGCAAACTTGAAACTTTTAACTTTAATGTCATTCTCACAATCAGGGTTTGAAATTAACACTCGCTAACACGACAAATACGGTTAAAATCAACAGCGTATTGTGCAGAATCTGCTCATATCTGGCTTACTTGAACACACACGTCACTACACAACAAATAACGGCGCTTGTTCATTTGCATTGAAGCAAAAGCGAAGATTATAAAAAGCATTTTGTTATTGTTATTTTCCAACATCCAACATTTTCTGATGTTCTTTGTACTGTATTGATCTGTTTACTGAAAACACATTTTTGGTGATGAGGATATAAAGAGGAAGGGATGATGACAGGATTTAGTTTGGATAAGATATGAATGTATGAAATCCAAATTTTATAATATATAATAATATATATGTGCTGCAGTTAATCTGGATCTTTCTTATTTTTTGGCTAGTAGAAGTTCTGAATGGCCGGCAACTTACATATTTAGTAGTCAAATTGGCCGGTGAGTGAAAAAGTAAATTTCAAAGCCTGTCTATGAATATCATATTTATGATCTGTCTGTGTGTGTTTCAGGGAGGGATGTATGTGTTCCAGCTGTTCGATTACTACGCAGCCAGTGGCATGTGTTTGCTCTTCGTCGCTGTTTTTGAGACCGTTTGCATTGCCTGGATATACGGTGAGATTGTCTGTTACACTGCCATACTGTGCATCTGGTGCAGAAAGCAGAAAAATACCAAATGTATATATTTATTAAATATTTATATTCATAATAACATTATTTAAAAAAAATATTATTACAAAGCTAACACGGTTTTTGATCTGTTATCTGTGCATTTGGTGCAGAAAGCAAGAAGAATGACGATTTTATACAGTCAAACCAAAAATGATTCAGACACCAGATATCATTTTGTATATTTTTTATTTTTTACTAGTGGGTTCAGGACACTGTAGTTCATTCATGTAAGTGAGGAGAGCAAAATAAAGTAAACTGTGACATATTATACCCAAAAATTCTTTATCCAGTAAAATTTATAAAATTTGGGACTAAAAATTATTCAGAAAATCAATCAATCAACTTTTTATTCAAGACACAGAGGTCCATAGAGACAACACAGTACAGATATAAATGTACAAACAATACAAAACAATTAAGAATGATGCAAATGAGGCATCATTTATAGAACATATACAGGCTTCGGGTCCAATGTTTCCAAAACCAAGATGTATACCTTGTGTCACTCTTAGAAACATCAACTATGGACACAATGATCATATTCTTAGACCCTGTCAGTCTTCACATGAATCTATACATAAACACTAGACACTTTGAGCTGATGATGTTTTGCTGAAGTGTTTTTTCTTTAATAACTAATGCTCTTTTTACACACAGACTGAACAACATGAAGCATTGCTGGGTAATAGTTTGAGCTAAACTGGTATTATCTAATTGTGTAGTTAAATTTAACAGCTGACAGATATTCAACATAATTCATGTGTGAGAGTCTAACAGAAGGACGGACAAAACCACTGAAATATCAACTTATATTTTATTACCATTTTCTAAACTATAGCGAATAAACTGTGATAATGTGAGAAATGTTGAAGGTGTCTGAATACATTTTGGATTGATTTATTAAATATTTATATATGAATATTATTTAAATTATTACACTTATCGGTCACATTTTTGGTAATTTTCTTTATTTCTTTCTTTCTTTCTTTTTGTTGATTGTCAGGTGCTAATCGGTTCTATGATAATATCGAGGACATGATCGGTTACCGTCCCGGGCCGTATATTAAATACTGCTGGCTCTTCTTCACTCCAGCCACATGTTTTGTGAGTCTTTCTCCTTCTATACTTTATTCAACTTCCAAATTATTGAATTTGAAGGTTTCTTAACCTTTATTAAACCTCTTCAAATAACAAGCAGACGTTATCATTATCAAAATAATATATATATAGAATATATACAGTAAATGTATATACAGAAAATACACACTACTGGTCAAAAGTTTAGAATAATTAAGATTTTTAAATGTTTTTCGATAAAGTTTCTCTCTCTTTATTAATAAGTATAGCAACATATATTGAATAACAAGAAATGTTTCTTCAAAAATTCAGCATTTTACATTTTAGATGTGTATATATATATATATATATATATATATATATATATATATATATATATATAAATGTAGATAGATGGATGGATGGATGGATGGATGGATGGATGGATGGATAGAGATAGATAGATAGATAGATAGATAGATAGATAGATAGATAGATAGATAGATAGATAGATAGATAGATAGATAGATAGATAGATAGATTGATTGATTCTGGTTACTGCTGCATTTATAGAAACTCTTGTCTTTTAAAGTTTTAATTGAATTGAGTTTTCAGATCCAGCGCTCTAATCTAGTTTTGTGTTTTCAGGGTACGTTTGCGTTCTCCCTGATCAAGTACACTCCTCTGAAGTATAATAACGAGTATGTGTACCCGTGGTGGGGTTACGCGCTGGGCTGGCTGCTGGCGCTCTCCTCCATGGTCTGCATCCCGCTGTGGGTCGTTTATAAGCTGAGCACCGCTAAAGGTTCACTGCGAGAGGTGAGACACTTCATGCACACCACTAATCAAAGTCAAGTGCATTGCATTATGGGATGAAATGTCCCCTATAGTGTGCTAGGGTTGTATACTACACATTTAGAGGAATACACTGAGAACAGTGTTGGGGAAAATTACTTTGAAAAGTAATGCATTACAATATTGCATTACTCCCTTAAAAAGTTACTAATTGCGTTACTTAGTTACTTTTTTAGAAAAGTAATGCATTACAATATTGCGTCACTCACTTAAAAAGTTACTAATTGTAATTGCATTACTTTGTTACGTTTTGGGAAAAGTAATGCATTACAATATTGCGTCACTCCCTTAAAAAGTTACTAATTGCATTACTTAGTTACTTTTTTAGAAAAGTAATGCATTACAATACTGCGTCACTCCCTTAAAAAGTTACTAAATGCATTACTTAGTTACTTTTTTAGAAAAGTAATGCATTACAATATTGCGTCACTCACTTAAAAAGTTACTAATTGCATTACTTACTTACTTTTTTAGAAAAGTAATGCATTACAATATTGCGTCACTCACTTAAAAAGTTACTAATTGCATTACTTACTTACTTTTTTAGAAAAGTAATGCATTACAATACTGCGTCACTCCCTTAAAAAGTTACTAATTGCGTTACTTAGTTACTTTTTTAGAAAAGTAATGCATTACAATACTGCGTCACTCACTTAAAAAGTTACTAATTGCGTTACTTAGTTACTTTTTTAGAAAAGTAATGCATTACAATACTGCGTCACTCCCTTAAAAAGTTACTAAATGCATTACTTAGTTACTTTTTTAGAAAAGTAATGCATTACAATACTGCGTCACTCACTTAAAAAGTTACTAATTGCATTACTTACTTACTTTTTTAGAAAAGTAATGCATTACAATATTGCATTACTCCCTTAAAAAGTTACTAATTGCATTACTTAGTTACGTTTTGGGAAAAGTAATGCATTACAATATTGCGTTACTCCCTTAAAAAGTTACTAATTGCATTACTTAGTTACTTTTTTTGAAAAGTAATGCATTACAATATTGCGTTACTCCCTTAAAAAGTTACTAATTGCATTACTTAGTCTTTTTTTTGAAAAGTAATGCATTACGTTACTATTGCGTTTTTTTTAACTGGGCTGGGTTGTTTTTTTATAATAAAAAAGTTACATTTTTGGGCAATCAAATGTAAAGACCCTTTCACACCAAAAGTGTAATAATAATCCTCAGGCTGAAGGAAATGCAGATTTACTCCTGTACAGTAGAGGGCGCCGCTCAAACAAACCTTTCAGCTGCTGCCGTTCTGGATAACAGAAGAATTGGATGAGGGAGAAAGTTTTAAAAAAAAAAGTTTAACAATTACTTTACCAATAAAAACTAAACCAATTTTTGCTTATGGTTTAACTGAATCATCGAACGTCAGAAGCAAGTACATTGGTCAATAAAGTGAGCTTAAATGCAAAAAAATTTATGTTTTATTTAACATATTTAGTTAGGTTAAATAAGTCTGATTTTGCATATAACTGATTTTATGCATTTTTAGGAATATTTAATATTTTTTTATGCAAGTGAGATGAGTAAATGCATGCTCACATTTAGTCCAGAACTACAATATCCATCATGTTCACACACAACGCCTCTGGACAAGAGTCAGTCAATAAATGGGAAAACACACAGTACAGTAACTTGCGTTACTTATTTGAAAAAGTCAGATATTTTGTTGTAAATTTGAAAAGTAATGCATTACCGGTACTTTACTAGTTACTTTAAAAGTAATCCGATTACGTAACTCAAGTTACTTGTAATGCGTTTCCCCCAACACTGATTGAGAACAATTACATACTATGCAAACTACTCTGTAATCAGTCCCTCCAGAAAAACACGATTATGCGATCGCATGATTTGATGCATAATCAGCCAAAGTCCTCACATTTTTTCAAATACGCCGCACTTTCGCCGCATACATTGCAGCAGGGCTTGCATGATTTCATAATCCCTGCATTTTCGTTGCAAAAAAGTCACATACTGTATATCTCAGCAGAAAGTTGAAAAATGTTGCGTTTGCTTCACACAAGAGCCGCCGTTTTCCCTGTTGCCATTGCAGTTATATTTTATTTCTTCATTTTTCCAGAAGTTGTAGCATATTCCTTTAGTAAAGCTCCAGAACGTGTTTGACTCATCAATGGTTTGTAAGTTTGATGTGTTTATTAAGATCTGAAATAAAACAAGATGAACTGAAATATTCCAGCACTTTCTGTGATGTAGTGTGCTTGCTTATCATAGGAAGTAATAAGAAATGACTCTTACAGTAAGGTAGTAGCCTAGTGAGAACAGGGAACAGGGGAATCACTTTCTCTCTTTCATCAAACCGCAGTTTTTGCAAGTTCCCGCAATTTCATCGCATAAAATTGCATAAATATCCCTGCAATTTTCAAGCATTAAAATTAAATCAAAAACAATCAAGCATTTTTTCCCGCAACAATCATAATAAAACTGTGTAAAACAGTATTAGAATGGTTGTTATGTTATTCCACGTTTTTCTCCTCAGCGTTTCTACGAGCTCATCACGCCCTCGCTGGATCTGCCCAAACCCACACGGGAACAGGAGAAAACTCAGGCCATTTTTGCAGCTGACGGCGAGACTCTTCGCCAGCGAAACGCCCCGAACAAAGCTGGCTACTTACCCGTGAGCGAGAAAGAGTCGCACTGTTAGCCTGGCCGTCCCGTGACGGACCCGAGGGTGGTGCTTCAAAACCTTCCCATGATACCTCACACAGTTCTGGCAGCCAAATAAGCCTTACGACCTTACGCCACGCCAGGATGACCCTCGACCTCTGGAGTCTGTGAGAGGATCTGAAGATCCTGAAGATTTCATGCTCTCGCTGCTCAGAGCGTGACAAGCCAGTAAGTGTCAATATTATAGACAGCAGAATGTGGAAACTTCTGTAAAATAATCACACTTATTTCAAAGTAAAATATAATGTTTGATGTCTATTCTGGATTTACTTTTTGATCAGACTGGCAAAGGCTACATAAAATAATAAAAAAAAATGAAAGAAAAAAAATTATATATATATATTATATTAATATATATATATATATATATATATATATATATATATATATATATATATATATATATATATATATATATAATATATATATATATATATATATAATTGGTTCCCGTTTTTTAAATAGAATATTGTGTATCTTTTGCCACTTTATATATATTCATAATAATTATATAATTTTATTGGATTTGCATTAAATTGATCAGACTGGCAAAAGTTACATAAAATGATATGAAAAATTTATATATATATATATATATATATATATATATATAATATATATATAATTGCATATATCATTTTAAATATATATAATTGTGTTCCAGTTTTTTTATGTCATTTTGTGTAACTTTTGCCACTTTATATGTATTTATAATAATTATATAATTATGTAATTTTTATTGGATTTGCATTAAATTTATCAAACGGGCAAAAGTTTATAAAAATTATACACAAAATTATATCAATCATTAATATACAGTATATATATATATATATATATATATATATATATTCCATTTTTAATTTACATTTGTGTAACTTTTGCATTATATATTATATAATATTAATGGTATTGGATATCAATTTGTTCAAATTATCACAGAACTACTGGAATAAAAGATTATAGTTCGGATATAAACTCTGATGTCTACGGAAGCGTAAATCACCTTTTGAATTGTAAATAAAGATTGAATCAATTCCATCATTACACCAGTAGGTGACGACAAGTGAACGTTAAAATGTATTTGTCAATGAATCTTTTCATAAAGAAATTAGTTTAAAAACGCTGATTCTCCCAATAATGAAACAAGTTTATGAGTGATCATTGAATCATTCAGTCAACCCGAATACATTTTTTTAAAAATTCAAATGGATTAAATCAACTCTTTTGTTTAGTAGTCTATTCAGAATCGTGCATCTTGATCTCTATTTTAAACAATTTATCCAGAATCGTGCAGCTCTTATAATGTCATTTCAAACCTGTATTTCTTTGACTTGATTTCTTCTGCTTTCAGTAATATTGACACTTAAAAAAGTTGAACTTTTAAAAGTTGACAATCTGAATAGATTCACAATGCCTTGAATCGAAACAGGAAGATCCTGGCAATTCACCCAAAAGCCTTTTGGATCTTCAAATGATGAAACGAAGGATTTTCATAAGCTGTTTAGTGTTGTTTATTAAGGAAAAGTTCACTAAAAAATGACACTCTCATGTCATTCCAAAGCTGCATTTCTTCAGAGGAACACAAAATATCCTAGTCAGTGATTTCATTGTATTTTATTTTGTGTTCTAGAGGGGGAAAGTAAGTTTTGAACGACATAAGTCCAGTAAATAACATAACTTTCATTTTTCTGTGAGCTATTTCCTCCATCAAACCCTTTGCCCGGCCGGCGGCAGAGAGGAACGCAATCAAAATAGATGTTGGAAAACGAAACTGGGACTGTTTCAGTTCATACAATCAATGCATCTGCTTTCTAAGGAAGCAAAACAGTGTTTTTTAGAATCCATGTGGATGTGCATTATAAATACAGCAAAGCCTGTGAGGTTTTATACTCAGAATGCATTAGTTATTAAAGCCTGTGAAGATGTTAGATGTTAAATGCAGATCTGAATACGGTGTTACACAGGGTTATTGATCAATACTTTTGTGCACTTGAGAGTGTTTTAGGATATAAATCATTGTATCTCACGATTTTGTATTTTTTTTGCAAAACTGTAGTCGTCTAGAATTTAACAAATGTGTGATATAAAATTTTAACGTCTGCACAAATCAATCAGATTGATATGGAGGGCCGATCAGATGTGGTGTTTTCACTGGTACATGTTGTGATGACGTATATGAAGTGTCCTGGAAGCAGACCAACTGCAGTCTTTGTGTATATAACCTGTACAGAAAGCTTGAGTTTTGGTTTTACAACTTTGTAAATGTGTTACATTTGAGCCAGATATACTGTATTACTCATGTACATTACATCAATTAAAGAAAAAACTGGTATGCACGAGTTTGTGTGATATTTACTCCAGAATTTGCTGCAGCAAACAGCTGTTGCATTAACATAAATTGAAATGGTTTTGTTCATTTTACGTTAATGTAAAATTTCCTTGTGAATACTTGTACTCTTCTTTCGCACAGTGAGTCACTTTGGATAAAAGTATGTGTCAAATGAATCATTCGAAATGGAAATGCAATGTTACAGCCATAAATTGAAATGCACTTGCTTTACTAAAAGCATTTTTTCTTCTTAAAATGAAACTTTCTTTGCATGTGCATGAACACAAGCATGCATAAAGCTAAAGACGCTCTCTAAGGAGCAAAATCACAGCATTTAGAGGTTAAATATGATAAAATATTAACAATAAAATAGGATAGAATCAATGTCAGTTTTATGTTAGTGTAAGATTTCTTGTATTAACCCCTTGTGAATTTACTTCTCATTTAAGTCACTTTGGATACAAGTATTAAATGTAAATGCATCTCTGATGAGAATGAATATTACAACCCACAAGGTTAAATAGGCTATACTTAGGATAAAATATCAACAATAAAGTATTTAAATAGTGTGAAATTTAAGAGCTGTTTAAATGTTTTAGTTCAGTATTATAATATAATATTGTGAAAATAGCCTCAATAATGATTATTTACGAACATTTAAGAGCTGTTTAAATGTTTTTGTTCAGTATTATAATATAATATTGTGAAAATAGCCTCAATAATGTTTATTTACGAGCATTTGGAGCTGTTTAAATGTGTTAAGGCTATAGAAGATGGAGGCTAGTTCAGGATTCAGTATGTTGACGTATCCTATAATTCCTGAGGTAAATTTAACAGCATCGGACTTTAAAAATATAATCGAATAGACTATCCAACACGATCTCATGAAAGTGTCTATCGAATTTTATTTCTCGTGCCATTTATACGACAAAAAACTAGTTTTGCGTGCATATGATACGCACTGTAAACCCGATTAGGGGTGTGGAGGAGCGCGTGTGTATTACACGCCATAAAGTGCGTATCATATGCACGCAAAAATTATTTTTGTCGTATAAATGGCACGAGAAATAAAATCCGTGCTGTAGATACGCACTTTCATGAGATCCTGCTGGTGGAATACCATGTTTTGTTTTGTGAAATCCTTGCAGTTCCCCTGAGCGCCTCGCGGGGGCGCCAGAGCCCCTCCCTCTCTGCGGATCCGGTCAGTGTTTACGGAAGTGACGCCTGACGTGACGTGTCATTTTCCGCACAGGCATTATGGGGATCCAGGAATGAAGAAAAAATCATGAAACTCAGGCGAGAAGCGCACGTATAGATCATAAACATCATACAGAGCCTGTCGATCATAACGATCAGCATGATTATGATCATGTGTGCGACACACGAGAGCGCGTGCGGCTGAAGACAGACTCGTTTATTGATGTGTGTGAACGATATTTATGTGTCTCGCGCTGGAGCCGAAACACCCCGCTCGGTTTAATTGAGTTATTAATCATTAATAAGAGTTGAATTAGTGTCGAGTGAGTGTGAAGATGTCGACCAGCAGCCCTGAAGCGGTGAAGAAACTCGTGGAGAACATGCAGGCGGATCTGCGCTCTCTGTCCATGGAGTGCAAGAAGAAATTCCCTCCAGTCAAAGAGGTACATATAGATATAGATATATGTATATGTGTGTGTGTGGATCTATTATATCTATACATCTAGTACATATATCTGTGTATATGCGTATATAATGCAGTTATATCTTTTGGTTCGTCTGTATCTGTTTACATACGTGTGACTGTATGCATATATTATAGCTTATATGTGTACGTTGACTGTATTGTACATACTATATGCACTTCTAAAAAAG
>CM070842.1:28706929-28709429 GCA_036326025.1 Chrosomus eos
GCGGATGAAGGGTTTGAATGAAAAATTAATGTATGAAATCCAAATTTTATAATAAATATATATATATATTCTTTGGATCAACAACAGTCATATTTTATTTGAGTATATATATATATATATAAATATACACTGCTATTCAAAAGTTTGGGGTCGGTGAGATTTTTAATGTTTTAAAAGAATTCTCTTCTGCTCACCAAGGCTGCGTTTATTTGATTAAAAATACAAACCCAGTAATATTGTGAAATATAATCAGCTGTTTTCTATGTGAATATATAGTAAAGTGTAATTTATTCCTGTGATCAAAGCTGAATTTATCATCATTACTCCAGTCTTCAGTGTCACATGATCCTTCAGAAATCACTATAATATGATGATTTGATGCTCAAGAAACATTTATGATTATTATCACAGTTGAAAACAGTTTTGCTGCTTCATATTTTTGTGCAAACCGTGATTCATTTTTTTCAGGATTCTTTGAAAGTTCAAGAGAAAAGCATTTAATTAAAAAATAAATATTTTGCATTATTATAAATGTCTTTACTGTCACTTTTGATCAATTTAATGCGTCATTTCTGAAGTAAAGTATGAATTTCTTTAAAAAAAACAAAAAAACTTTTGAATGGTAGTGTATATAATTAACTAGGTCACAGGATACCAAACAAAAATTATATATGTTAAATTGCTTTATTACATTTATTTTCTTATTTTTGGCTAGTAGAAGTTTGAATGGCCGGTAACTTAGAAATGTATTAGCCAAATTGGCCGGTGAGTGAAGAAAAGTTAATTTCAAAGCCTGTAATTGCTTTTCCTCCTGTATCCAGAGCCCTGTTGGCAGTTTGTTAATGTGTTTTGTGTGTTCACCGCAGGTCTGATGGAAGAGCCTCCTGCTGTCCCGGGAAACAGTAACCGGCGCTCCGTCAGCACGCTGAGACCCAGCGCTAAAGACGCATACATGTTGTTCCAGGTGTGGCATCTCTCAATTGTGGTTTTACAATACACTCCAGGGTCTTTCCTGGGTCAAAACGGTTTTCGGTGGAGGCACAAACAAAGTACATCTGAAATAAACACATTACACATTACAGAGAAAGTGGCAGGTCTATTATTTAGCATTTACACCAACACTTAAAGTCCCCCTGTGGTGAAAATAAAGCTATGTGGTGTTTTTAATATGCTTTAAGACAAATCATGTGTGAATTCATAAGTCGACAGCATTGCTGAGTATTTTCTCCTTAAAACTGCAGTGAAACAAAGACAGTCTCAAAAACACGGTTTGAAATCGCTGGTGTTTCTGACGTCACAAACGACCTTGTAACCAATCAGATCAACGTGTGATCGTCAACCAGTGGATCTCTGAGTGAGTGAGTGAGTGAGTGGAGGCGGGGCTCATTTGCATATTCATAGAGCCGCGGATACTAAATGAGGCAAGGGTGTCGAGTTACATTCAAGATATTTTAAGGAAAAAAGGAGTTTCAAAAAGATGAGTTTTAGGGTATAAAATTATAGACTACAGGGGGACTTTACGGTATAATATTATTTTGTGCCTAACGCTGTGGTTCTCACTGTCAATTGGATTCAAAATAAGGGCGTCAATCTAGAAAATTTTTAGCACCATGAAAAATATAATTGTATACAGAAATCAAGCAAGGATTGCTGCCTTTATAATCTATAATTTATAGTAAAAAACTCCCATTATGATCAACGAAGCTCTCTACACTGTGCAATGAATCTCTTATTGGCAGTGTTTATACTTTGTTGGTTATAAAAATAAAAAGACTGTTGCTGAACCGTACATATCAATGTCCCTTTCTGTAGGACTTGTGTCAGCTGGTGAACGCCGACGCCCCCTACTGGTTAGTGGGAATGACAGAGATGACCCGCACCTTCGGCTTAGAGCTGCTGGAGTCGGTTTTAAACGACTTTCCTGAAGTTTTCCTGCAGGTAAACAGCACACACACACACACACACACACACACACACACACCACGTTTGTTTTTGTGATTTATGAGGACATTCCATAGGCGTAAAGGTTTTTATACTGGACAAACTATATATTCTGTCCCCCTACACTGCCCCTGTCCCTAAACCTACCCATCACAGGAGACATGCTGGATTTTAACATTTAAAAAAAAACATTGTTTTTTATGTTTTTTAAGCTGTTTGAAATATGAGGACGCATGCAATGTCCTCATATTTCACGTGTAAGTTGTAATACCAGTGTAATACCCATGTCATTATACACATTTGTGTCCTCATATATCACAAAAACAAGCACACACACACACACACACACACACACACACACACGCGCACACACACACACACACACACACACACACACACACACACACACACACACACACACACACAGTCATACAAACACACACACACACACACACACACAGACACACACACACAGTCTCACACAAACACACACAGTCTCACACAAACACACACAGTCTCACACAAACACAGTCTCTCTCTCACACACACACACACACAC
>CM070842.1:28714429-28832165 GCA_036326025.1 Chrosomus eos
TAAACTGAGGGAATATTTGTACTTTTAAAAATTTCACCACAGAACCATTAGAACTAGTGAAGCGTAAAAATGTTTTGGGTTTGCTGGCAGTCATGAGATATTTCACTTCTTCTGAAGATCTGATGACCGTGTGTGTGTGTGTGTGTGTGTATGTGTGTGTGTGTGTGTGTGTGTGTGTGTGTGTGTGTGTGTGTGCAGGTCTTTCTGTCAGTCGTATGACATGAAGCAACACTCCACCAAAGTCTTCAGAGACATCGTCAACGCTCTGGGCTCCTTTATCCAGTCCCTCTTCATCCTCCCCAGCACAGGAAACACTTCATCCACCAACACGCCTCCAGGTCTCACACACACACACACACACACACACACCACACACACACACACACACACACACACACACACACACACACACACACACACACACACACACACACACACACACACACACACACACACACACACACACACACACACACACACACACACACACACACACACACTCTCACTACACTCACATCACACACACACACACACACACACACACACTCACACTCACTCACTCACTCACACTCACACACTCACGCCCTCACACACTCTCGCACACACACACATGCTGATTGTCTGGTGTAATAGTGTGTGTGTGTCCCTCAGGTGTGTCGGCGTCGGGGTCTCAGGGGTCTGCTCAGGGTCCCGGTACAGGAGCAGGAGCGGGTCTGAACACACAGGCTGCGTTTGAGTACCGGGGCACGTGGATCCCCCTCATGACCGTCAGCGTGCAGGGCAGTGCCAAAGCCACCTAGTGAGTGACCATTAACCCCTCAGGGTCCTGAACCTCATCATTTCCCCGGGTCTTTTTTAAAAAAAAATTATTAAAACAATTTAGTGTTCATCAGAGTGATCCAAGACCCGATGACTTTTGTCACACTTGAACCATGAATACACAAAAAATACTGAAGTTAACTGACTTTAGGACCCAGCGGAACAGCTCATTTGCTCCATATAGAGATATAAGTGTTAACTTCATGTGCACGAGAATGTGTTATCGCGGTAGTCTGCGAGAATGTGTGATCGCGGTTGTCTGCGAGAATTGATTATTGCGGGAGTCTGAAATAAGGTGTAATCGGGAGTGGATGGTAGAAAAATAAATATATGTGTTTCTGGAACTACATCGTGTCTGTAGATGTTTTCATGGTAGCAGAGGATGGTTTCCAACTACAGAGTACCGCCTAAGCTTGACGAAGCCCGACCATACGAGTGCTGGAAAAATGAAGTTAGTATTTGGAGACTTGTTACGGACTTGGACAAGAAAAAGCAGGCACTCGCGGTGGTGCTGGGCCTCGAGGGGCGAGCCAGAGAGACCGCTTTGGAAATACCCGCGAACGATCTAAACAAAGACGATGGTATGGAAACCTTGCTAGCTAAGCTGGACGCGATATTCTTGAGAGAAGAAAAAGACCGCGCTTATGAAGCATACTCTCATTTCGACTCGATTTCCAAAGACAGCGCGGTGTCCATGACGGACTACATCATAGATTTTGAGCAGAGATACAACCGCATGAAGAAGTACGACATGACCCTGCCTGACGCCGTGTTAGCGTTTAAACTCCTGGACACAGCTTGTCTCGAGGAGAAGAGTAGGCAGCTAGCACTTACAGCGTGCACGGATTTGACATTCGCATCCATGAAGTCAGCGTTGAAGCGGATTTTCGGAGGAAAAACTAGTGGAGCGAGCGGCGGCAGCGAGACTCAAGATGCGGCGTTTTTCACGGAGCAGAGGCCACCGGGCAAATTCAGATGGAACAACGGCCCGTCGCAGAGCAGACAGCGGCAGTCACAGCAAGGTACAAACCCACTCGACAAATATGGTAAGAGAACAAAATGCGTCATTTGTCAGAGCACGTACCATTGGGCTAAAGATTGTCCTCATCGGAGAAATGAAGTAAAGCTAGCAGAAGATGAAAATGTGGAAGAGTGTAATATTACACTATTTACAAAAGTCATGACGGACTCTGAGATCTTCCTAACTGAATCACTGGGATCAGCTAACATTGACACTGCATGCACACGTACTGTTTGTGGTGAGAAGTGGCTGGACAGTTACATGAAAGACCTGAGCCAAAGCCAAATAAACGAACTGCTGCAAACTGAATTTTCAAGCTGCAGACCTTTCAGATTTGGTGATGGTCAAGTGGTACACTCTAACAGAAAGGTGAAGCTTCCCGCTAAGATCGGACTAACAAAATGTCACATTGAAACGGAAGTTGTTCCTGTTGATATTCCTTTACTGCTGAGCAAAATGTCTCTAAAGAGAGCAGGAACTGTTTTAGACATGGAGAATGACAGAGTTGTCATGTTCAAGCAACCAGTGCCTCTTGAGCTCACTAGTTCGGGACACTATTGTGTTGACATTAGAGATGGTAATACTGAAGTGGACACCAATGAAAGTGAACTCCTTGTCGTTACAGCAGATATGTCTACAAAAGAGAAGCGTAAAGTTCTCCTGAAGCTCCACAAGCAGTTTGGCCACGCCTCCGCAGACCGGCTGCAGAGGCTCATTCTCAGCTCTGGAAATACTGATAAAGACTGTCCAGTTATTCTGCAAGAGATCATCCGTGACTGTGAGGTATGTCAAAGATATAGCAGGACAAAGCCCAAGCCTGCTGTTGGTTTGCCTTTAGCCTCAGAGTACAATGAGACGGTGGCAATGGATCTACATGAGTTGGAGCCTGGCGTATGGTACCTCCACATCATCGACCACTTCACACGCTTCAGTGCTGGAAATATTGTGAGAACAAAGAAAGCCTCGGAGATTGTCAACTCCTTCATTCACTCGTGGATAAGTGTTCATGGTGCCCCCAAACGAATATACACAGACAACGGTGGCGAGTTCAACAATGAGGAGATAAGAGAGATGGCAGAAAAATTCAACACTGAGGTGAAGACTACAGCGGGATACAGTCCTTGGAGCAACGGCCTACTGGAGAGACACAACATGACACTGACTGAGATCCTCCTTAAGGTGAAAAGGGAAACCGGGTGTGGCTGGCAGACTGCTCTAGACTGGGCTCTAATGGCCAAAAACAGTATGATCAATGTGCATGGTTATAGTCCACACCAGCTTGTGTTTGGTCACAATCCCAATCTTCCCTCCGTTTTGGTTGATAAACTGCCTGCTCTAGAGGGCACTTCTATGAGTACTATAGTAGGACAGCACCTAGCAGCATTGCATGCTTCCAGAAGAGCATTCACAGAGGTGGAATGTTCAGAAAGAATAAGAAGAGCTTTACGAAAGCAGCTCAGGAGTACAGATGAAAAGTATGAGACAGGAGACAGAGTGTACTACAAACGTGCAGACAGTACAGAGTGGAAAGGCCCTGCTGTAGTTATCGGTCAGGATGGCTCTGTAGTGTTTATCAGACATGGTGGGATTCTTGTCAGAGTACACCAGTCCAGACTAAAAAAAGTCAATGCACAGGATGAGGATAAACAGGTACTACCTGATGCTCCTGAAAATAGTAAAGAGAGTGATAATGTAATACACACGAATGTGTCAGAGATTTCAGATGATGAAATGAGTGTTAATGGAGACGTGCAAATCTCTGAAAACGCAGAAACAGATGATAGAGAAGACGTGAGGCAAACTAATGAGACAGAGAGTGATGCTACTAAGACAGTGGGTTCCACTGGTGTCAAACTGAGAACAGGTCAGACAGTGACATTTACAAACAGAGATGATGGTACTAAGCACACTGCCAGAGTTTTAGGCAGAGCAGGAAAAGCAAAAGGGCAATATAAAAACTGGTACAACGTGCAGTATCTTGAACCAAATGGCAGCTAGGGTCAAAAGGAAGCTTTAGACATGTCAGATGTTGATGATCTTCTCACTGAATGTGATAACACCGATGCTGATGTACTCATTACCAAAGACATCTCCTTTGATGCTGCTAAACAGCAAGAGATTGAAAACTGGCAAAATAATAATGTTTATGAAGAGGTCACAGACAAGGGTCAAAGATGTATTTCTACTAGATGGGTCTGTACGTTGAAGGAAACTTCTGATGGTATTGTTCCCAAAGCTCGCCTTGTGGCGAGAGGTTTTGAAGAAGTCAATATTCATGAATTACAAAAAGATTCTCCCACATGTGCATCAGAGTCACTCAGGCTGCTGTTAGCTGTTATTTGTCAAAACAAATGGAAAGTGAATTCTATGGATATTAAGTCTGCCTTTTTGCAGGGAATGGAACTCTCAAGAGACATTTACATTCGTCCTCCACCAGAAGCAGGCGTAGACAATGTGTTGTGGAAACTAAAGAAATGTGTGTATGGACTTGCAGACGCTTCCCTCTACTGGTACAACAAGGTCAAAGAACTCATGCTGAACAGTGGTGGTAAAATGTCACGGGTTGATCCTGCAGTGTTCTATTGGCAGAATGAGCAGTCTGAGGTGACAGGAGTACTGGCATGCCATGTGGATGATTTTTTTTGGGCAGGTTCAGAGCACTTTGTAACTAATGTCATCCCTGTACTTAAATCTGCATTTCACGTGGGTCGTGAAGAACATGGGAGTTTTTCATACGTGGGGATGGACATTGCTACTGTGGGTGGTGTAGTGCAGGTGCATCAGCACAGTTACATTGACAACTTACAACCAGTTCACTTACAGGCAGCACGTGCTGTACAGAGAGAGGCTCCACTAAACGAGAAAGAAAGAGAACAACTCAGGTCCAAAATAGGATAGATTCTGTGGGTTGCTAAACAAACTAGACCAGATGTTATGTTTGACACATGTAGCCTAGCATCCAACATTAAGAATGCTACTGTCCAGTCCATACATGAAGTGAACAAAGTGATCCGTAAACTTAAGTCAGAGAAGGTCACACTTAAGTTTCAACACTTGGGCAACAGTGATGATTTGTGTTTGGTGGTTTTCAGTGATGCTTCCCTCGGAAATCTTCCAGATGGAGGTACACAGGGAGGGGCTTTAATTGCCCTCATGGAAAAAACAGGAAAGTTCTCTCCTCTGTTTTGGCAGTCCAAGAAAATCAGACGTGTGGTAAGAAGCACGCTGGCAGGAGAAACCCTTGCCATGTCAGATGGTATTGACAATGCTATGTTCTTGGCGATGCTCTACTCTGAGCTTACCACTGGTAAAGCTGATCTTAATGCTCTTCCTCTTATTTGTGTTACTGATAACCATGGTTCGAATTACGTGGGAGCCAGTGGGAGCTGAGCTCCCATAGAGAGAGTATGAGCTCCCATGAAAGCAGTAAAATCATACACCTGTGGGGGCTCTAAAAATCATCAGCACCATTATTTTAAATTACAAATAAAGCACCTTTTCCTTCAATAATCGAGGCATATTTGTTAACCCTTTCGCACGTACGTTCACAGCGGTGTGATTAGAACAGTCAGTGCATCACGTGATCAACTGCTAAATTCAAAAGTGCTTTCTCGCGTTGGCTGGCGCTGAGCCAGAGACAGACGCGGTCAATAGGCCTATATCACAACTATTCAGTGTTATCAGACTCAACCACATAATGTTTATTTTAGGTTTCAGACATTTAAATACACATAAGTAGCTACTAGCAGAAAAATATTTGGGGGGACCCTAGGTAGTCCCCACCAATGCGAACTCCTGTGTCCATTCTCAAACCGAGAGTGCTGCGCGGGTCGGGCGAGCCAAATAATAAAAAAATTAGCCTACATTCAAAATTAATCGAGGATGGATGACAGATAAATCATTATAATGTGTTGATTTTAATAAAGACACGGAACTCTCATCACGGTAAAACGCAATGAGCGCCACTCTTTTACTTTCGTTTTCAACAACGTAATTCTCTTTAGAGAAAATCAATCAAGGAAAACATATCAGGGCATTTACTACAGTTGTAATTTTTCAATGCGAATTATTTAATTTTGATTGGTTATTATTCTGATTTAATATCAAATTAAGGATTATTTTCAAAGAAAGATGGAGCATAGGCTACATAAAATTAGAGGGAAAATGCCCTATTTAAAGGTAAAAATATTATTCTGATAAGAGTGTTTGCCAACAGTGTGATGTAATGAAACATTCACAATTTAACTTTAAATGGAGTAAAAAGCCTTAGGATATTAAGGAAATGTAATTTTGGCCAAAGAAGAACTTTTAATTTAAATAAATGTTAATTTTAAATCAGCCTACTTCAGTGTGATATTTTACCATATTATCATGCTACATAACAATTGTAGGCTAATGATGATCAGATGCAGATCTAAATCAAAGAATATCATATGTTTGGGCGGTTGGATTATTTTTAACAGCGGATTCGGGTGACTCAAAGTGCACCAGATTAATGAATTTATCTTTAAAATGTACAAAATTTTCTTCCTGGGGGGGCATGCCCCCAGACCCCCCTAGAGGTAACGAACTCCACCCAAATATTCTCTACTCCTGTATTAATAAACGTTGAACTCAAAATAATGAAGTGCAGTATTTAGCTATTTATTTATCACATACACCACGCCTGCTCATGGGCTGCTTTTTTTTTTTTTAAAGAGACCCCCACAAAGATGAAATCATAATTCGAACCCTGCTGATAACCATTCCCTGTTTGACGCTCTTAAGTCTACAAAACAGGTCACAGAGAAGAGACTAAGATTAGAAATAAGTAGTGTCAAAGAGCTCCTACATGCTAACAAAATCAAAGAAGTGCGTTGGTCAGAAGCCAAGTCACAACTTGCTGACTGTTTGACGAAGAAAGGTGCCTCCTCACTTATGCTTCTTAAAGCGCTGTATGAGGGTGTATGGAAATTGTAATATCTGAACTATTGAGCATTCATCTTGGTACATTTTTTTTTGTTTGTTTAAATACTTAAGCTCACTTAAATGTTACTGTGTTCTGTAAATCGTTTGTATTTGGTGACAATGTTTTATATGTCAAAGTCATCTTTTCATTTGTTTTTTTATTTAAAGAAGAGAGGGAGATTGTTAACTTCATGTGCACGAGAATGTGTTATCGCGGTAGTCTGCGAGAATGTGTGATCACGGTTGTCTGCGAGAATTGATTATTATATAGTCTGAAATAAGGTGTAATCGGGAGTGGATGGTAGAAAAATAAATATATGTGTTTCTGGAACTACATCGTGTCTGTAGATGTTTTCAATAAGGACATCTAGAGTCATGAAATATCATGTTATATTATTTTATTTCCACAAGAGGTCTGCAAAGACACATAATAATGTGAGATATTTTGAGCTGAATTTAAAGGTTTATGCATGAAATTGTGAGTTATTTTAAATTTAAGTTGAAAGAATGTGAGGAATGCGCTTAAATTACTATTTATTATGTATTGTTCAAATCTAATAATTTAAAGGTAAATAAAATAGAAAATAACAAAAAATCAAAAAAAATTGCATTGTAAATTAGAAAAAATATTATTAAAATGAAATAAAATAAGCTTTCTGGACCAAAATTATAATTTTTTTGAAAAAAGACATTTTTTAATATAACATTGTATTCGTCTGAAAGAAAAAAGTCATATACACCTACGATAACTTCAGGGTGAGTGAATCATGTGCTAATTTTTATTTTTGGGTGAACAATCCCTTTAAAAGACTTCAGTTTTATTCAGTACGGTTTGGATTTTACCGAAGACATTGACCATATTGTATTACTTTTATTTGTGTAGGTCTTAAAAGTCTTAAAGGGATAGTTCACCCAAAAATGAAAATTCTGTCAGTAATTACTCTCCCTCATTTGTTTCAACCCCGTAAGACTTTTGTTCATCTTCGGAACACAAATTAAGATATTTTTCGTTATTTTTTTTTATTTTTTTTGGGCACAAAAAGTATTCTCGTCGCTTGATAAACTTAAGATTGAGCACTGTAGTCACTTGGACTATTTTAACGATGTCTTTAATAACTTTTCTGGGCCGGCAAGTTTCAATCCCTCAGAAGCCTATGGAGGAGTGACCCAGCTCTCAGATTTAATCACAAATATCTTCATTTGTGTTCCGAAGATGAACGAAAGTCTTACGGGGTTGAACAACATGAGGGAGAGTAATTACTGACAGAGTTTACATTTTTGGGTGAACTATCCCTTTAAATTTAATTCTGCAGATTCCCTGTGACTCTTTACTGTTGGTGTTTTTAACGAGCGAGTTTCTCCTCAGCCTGGAGATGCTGGATAAGGTGGAGCCGCCCTCGATCCCTGAAGGTTACGCCATGTCTGTGGCGTTCAGTGCTCTGCTGGATCTGGTGAGGGGCATCACTATGATGATCGAGAGAGAGCTTGCCAAACAGGAACAGGAAGAGGCTCTGAGAGAGGAGGCGGAGCCTGTGTCACCTCAGGAACCCAGTGAGTGTGTGTGCTGACTTCACTTTAAACTGATTGATGGGAGAAGTCATTAAATTTGATAACACACACACATATATATATATATATAAATAAACAGTCTAACTGAGTAAGAGACATTGCCTGAGTCAGTAAACTTCAAATATAGCACACACAACCCTAGCCTGCTCATTATCTATGCCAGAGTCAGTGATGTGTATTTGTTGTGTAACAGTCTGTTTTGTTCCTGTAATGATACTGTGTGTGTTCTGTAGTGGCTCATGAGGTTTGGGAGGAAATGGTGAACGCCTGCTGGTGCGGCTTACTAGCGGCTCTCTCACTGCTGCTGGACGCCAGGTCACACATCACAACACTCACATCACCACACTCATCATCACTCTACATCACTCACTCACTCACTCACTCACACTCACTCACTCACTCACACTCACTCACACTCACCACACTCACTCACTCCACATACTCACACTCACACAACTCCACTCACACACTCACTCACACCCACACACACTCACACTCATCACTCACTCACACTCACACTCACACCACCCACACAATCACTCACACCACTCACATCCTCACACTCACACACCACACTCACATCACACTAACTCACTCACTCACACCACTCACACACACATCCACTCACACTCACCACACCACATCACATCACTCACTCACCACTCACCAACTCACACACAACTACACTCACTCACCACCACCATCACCACTCCACTCCACACACTCACTCACATCACCCACACATCCACACTCCACTCACACTCACCACTCACCACTCACACCACTCACTCACACACCACACTCACCACACTCACTCCACACTCACACACTCACTCACTCACACTCACATCACTCATCACTCAACCATCACCACTCCACTCACTCCACTCACTCACCATCACCTCCACCACTCACCTCACACCACACCACTCACTCACCACCACTCCCACTCACTCCACACCCACTCACACTCACTCACTCACTCCACACACACACCACTCACCACCACATCACACTCCACTCACACTCACCTCACACACACACTACACCACTCACCACTCACTCACTCCACAACCATCACTCACACACTACCACTCCACACCACCTCACCACACCCACACCACTCACTCACTACTCACTCACCCACTCACCACTCACACTCACTCACACTCACTCACATCACTCACACTCACTCACTACACTCACCACTACCACACACTCACTCACACCTCCACCACTCACATCACACACTCACCACTCAACTCACCACACATCACACCACAAATCACTCACATCACCACACCACTCACACACTACACCACTCACACTCACCAACTCAACACTCACACTCACACACAACTCAACTCACACACTCACTCACACCACTCACCCTCACTCACACATCACAATCACTCAACTACACTCACTCACACTCACACTCACTCACACTCACACTCACCACTCACACTCACACTCACTCACTCACTCACACACTCACTCACCACATCACACATCACTACACACTCACCACTCACTCACTCACCACTCACTCACTCACTCACCACCACCATCACCACTCACTCACTCACACCCACACTCACCACTCACTCACCACACTCACACTCACTCACTCACTCACTCACTCACACTCACTCATCACCACACACTCACTCCACTCACTCACTCACACTCTCACTCACCTCACTCACACTCACCACTCACTCACATCACACACTACACACTCACTCACTCACCTCACCACTCAACACCCACTCCACACTCACACTCACTCACTCACACTCACCACTCACCTCAACTCACACTCACCACTCACACACTCACTCACTCACTCACTCACTACTCACTCACTCCACCCACTCACCTCACTCACTCACACCCACTCACCTCACTCACCACTCACCCTCACCACTCAACACTCACACACTCACTCACTCACTCCCACACTCACTCACACTCACTCACTCACACTCCCCTCACTCACTCACTCCCACTCACACTCACTCACTCACTCACTCACACTCCCCACTCACTCCATCACACTCACTCACTCACTCACTCACTCACCATTCACACTCACTCACTCACTCACATCACACTCATCACACTCCTCACTCACACTCACTCACTCACTCCACATCACTCACTCACACCATCACACTCATCACTCACACAACTCACTCACTCACACTCACTCACACTCACTCACTCTCACACTCACACTACTCACTCACTCACTCACTCACCTCACTCACACACTCACTCACTCACACTCACACTCACTCACTCAACACTCACACTCACTCACTTCACTCACTCACTCACCATCACACACCACACTCACTCACTCACTCACTCACACACTCACTACTCCACACTCACTCACTCACTCACTCACTCCACTCACTCACTCACTCACTTCACACTCACACTCACCTCACATCACTCACACTCACTCACTCACTCCCCACACTCACTCACTCACTCACATCACTAAACCCACTACACTCACTCACTCACCACTCACTCCCCCTCACATCACTCACTCACATCATCACTCACATCACACTCACTCACACACTCACACTCACTACTCACACTCACACTCACTCACTCATCACACTCACTCACTCACTCACTCACTCACTCACTCACTCACTCCACTCACACTCACTCACTCACTCACAACATCACTCACTCACACTCACTCATCACTCACTCACACTCACACTCACACTCACTCACTCACTCACTCACTCACACTCATCACTCATCACTCACTCACACTCACCACTCACTCACTCACACTCACTCACACTCACACTCCACTCACTCACTCACTCACTACCACTCACTCACATCATCACACTCACTCACTCACACTCCACTCACTCACTCATCACACTCACACTCACTCACACTCACATCACTCACCACTCACTCACTCACTCACACTCACTCACTCACACACTCACTCACTCACCTCACTCACTCACACACTCACTCACTCACTCACTCACTCACTCACACTCACTCACACTCACACTCACTCACTCACTCACTCACATCACACCACTCCACTCACTCACTCACTCACTCACTCACCTCACACTCACTCACTCACACTCACTCACTCACTCACACACTCACTCACACTCACTCACCACTCACTCACTCACACTCACATCACTCACTCACTCACTCACTCACTCTACACCACTCACTCACCACTCACTCACTCACCACTCACTCACACTCACACTCACACACTCACTCACACTCACTCACTCACTCACACACTCACTCACTCACTCACACACTCACTCACTCACTCACTCACTCACTCACCACTCACTCACAATCACTCATCACCTCACTCCACTCACACTCACTCACATCACTCACACTCACTCACTCACACTCACACTCACTCACTCACCTCACTCACTCACATCACACTCCACACTCACACTCACTCACTCACTCACACTCACTCACTCACTCACATCACCACACTCACTCACCATCCACTCACTCACTCACTCACATCACTCACTCCACTACACTCAACACACTCACACTCACCACTCACTCACATCACTCACACACTCACATCACTCACACTCACTCACTCCACTCATCACTCACACTCATCACTCACACTCACTCACTCCACTCACTCACTCACACCACTCACCATCACCCACACTCACTCCACACTCACTCACACTCACTCACACATCACTCACTCACTCAATCACTCACTCACTCACTCACCTCACACACCTCACTCACTCACTCACTCACATCACTCACACACCACACACTCACTCACACACTCACTCACTCACTCACTCACCACACACACTCACTCACACACACACTCCACTCACACACACCACTCACACACACACACACACTCACTCACTCACTCACTCACTCACCATCACACACACTCACTCACACACACTCACTACACTCACTCACACACACTACACACACACAACCAACTCACCACACACACACACACACACACACACACACACACACACACACACACACACACACACACACACACACACACACACACACACACACCTTATTTAGCATATGTTAGTCACAGAGCCTGCCTGTCCTGATGGTGTGTGTGTGTGTGTGTGTGTGTGTGTGTGTGTGTGTGACAGTACGGACGAGGCGGCCACAGAGAACATCCTGAAAGCGGAGCTGTGTGTGGCGTCTCTGTGTGGGCGTCTGGGTTTGGTGACGCCGCGGGACGCTTTCATCACTGCGATCTGTAAAGCGTCTCTCCCTCCTCACTACGCTCTCACTATCCTGAGCAGCAACTCCACCAACCTCGCCAATAAAGGTACGAGAGACGTTCACATCGCGTACAACACAAGATAAGCAGATATTCATAAGCAGATTATGAACTTTTGGTTTGGGTCGAAACCAGGGTTAAAATCATTGACCAAAAGGGTGACATTTAATTAGTAATATAATTATATTATATTAAATATACTATATTATAATATATTATATTATATTATTTATATTATATAAACAGTATTATACAAAATATTTCAAATAAATACTTATATTTAATAAATAAAAATGATATTATATAAAAAGTAGCATACAATATATTTAGCAAATGAATATAATATATTATTTGTGTATATAAATGTGTGGTGTGTGGTGTGTGTGTGTGTGTGTGTGTAGTGGTACTCCATCCAGGGTCAGAGTGTGCAGATGGTCAGTCCGTCGAGTGAATCGCACCAGCAGGTCGTAGCAGTCGGTCAGCCGCTCACCGCTCAGCCGCAGGGCACCGTTGTGGTAAATCACATGTTTATGTGTCTTACAGTGAAACTAAATGCTTTTCCATGCAAACTAAAAGTCCTTCATCCTTCTGTGTGTCCACCAGCTCACAGCGAAGAACATCCAGTGCATGCGGACGCTGCTGAATCTGGCTCATTGTCACGGGGCTTATCTGGGGACCTCATGGCAGCTGGTTTTAGCAACACTACAGGTACAAGCTTGACCAGCTATTAGCCAATCACAAGCTAGAGAACTGTGTCATATGGAAATGTATGTTTTTTTTTTGTATTTATACAGTTTTGTATTTTCCGACCTGAGAAGTATGACCCATGCGAAACACAAAATGGCCTTAAAGAATAACTAAACATTTCGTTTTCAAACACTTTGACGCATTTGAGGCTCATGCTCACGCGGCAATCATATTTCTCGATTTTGTTTTTCTGAAAATCGTTTATAGATCTGAACAAAAGTGAAGCTTTAAGGTCTCCATGCAATTTTCAGATCTGTGCTTTAACATTTGAACGCAAAGAAATTAGCACAGCAATAATTATTAGTATTATACTTTTACTGTTGTTTTATAAAAGTATTATTCTTATTATATACATTTTTATTATTAAAATGTATTTAATAATAAAAATGTATACAATAATATAAAAGTATTATTATTATTATATAAATTTTTATTAATAAATACATTATTATTATTATTATCAGTTTTACAGTGCAGTATTATTAATGCAGTAGTAATATAGTATTTCTTTATTAGAAAATAAAGGGGGAGTGTTTATGGCAATCTAATGCAATCTAATTTAATATAAAAATATACTATATTAAAATTGAATTCTCACTTTATTTATTTATACTGTTTAGTTTTGAAGTTGTCTCAATTTGTCTTATTTATATTTTATATTTTTATTTATTATATACCGGTATGTATAATTTATTTAAAATGATTTAATTTTTTAACTGATTTATAATGTATATTCATTTATTTATAAATACTGTTTTGCTTTAAAGTTATCTTTGTCCATTTGTTTTGCTTATTTTCTATATTTCTTTATGTTGCATGTATTATTTATGTAAATTTCTTTATTATTTATTTATTTATTTATAGAGTTTTAATTTTTTATATTGATTTATTGTGTATATATAATATAATCAGTAGAATACAATGCATTTTACAAATATAATAAACGGTAATGTACAATAAATACAAAAATATTCCGAATTAATACAATATGATAAAATATAATGTATTTGGCTTAACGTATGAAAACAAAGAAATTAAGACGGCAATAAATATTAGTATTGTAATTTTTCTGTAAAAATAATATTTTTAATAAATGCTTTTATTGTATTTTACAGAACAATATTAATGCAATAGTGCAATATTTCTTTCCTCCTTCTTTGTGTTGGTGTTTTTGCTGATGTCATGCCTGACTGTGTTCTGCATTGACTGGTTTTCATCTCTTGTTCCTGTCAGCATCTGGTGTGGATTCTGGGTCTGAAACCGTCCGCTGGAGGAGTTCTGAAGCCCGGGCGGGCCGTGGAGGGTCCCAGCACGGTAAAAACAGGGTTCACACGGCTCCTTGAAATCCTTGAATGTTTGTGAATCTGAAAAAATAAAAAAATTGAAAATAAACATAGATACAGCTCCTTGAAAGTGCTTGGAAAATATTTTGTGCAAGAAGTTTATTCCATATTATTTCTCCAGTCCGCTAATGTGTTATTTCGCCAACACTTCTTGGCCCAGCATGCTAGCTTACTTGATTTACGTTAGTCACGCGCATTTACACGCGTTTCCGGCGTGAGCTACTTTGTGTTGTACGTTACTATGATGATCACATGTGCACGAAACCACTACAATGGTACCTCAACGTTTCAGAGACACACCGCTGAAACCATGTAACCTTACTCTCTCTTGAAATGTGTCCCACAAGTTTTTCTAATAAAATGCCTTAAAAAGTATTAAAATGTCTTAAATTCAGTTTTGATGGGTCTTAAGTATTTCTGGTCACTTAACCACTAAAATTTCTCGTCAAATAACCAGTGAAGCATCGACTCGCGAGAATGATTTTGATTTTATTACAAAAACAATAATGATAATGTATTTCTGGTAGCGCTGTTGAGACTCGCTGCCTCTGTAAGAGATTTTATAGTGGGAAATCAAAACTAATGAGTTTTTTATTTATAACATATGATATAGTTAAGTAACCTAACATGACGGGAGCTATTTTGCTGAATATTCTCACGATTGCAAATGTTACATTGATTATAGTTCAATAAACAAGTAGTTAATATTAAATTACTTCAATTACTTAAGTTAAATATTACATATACGCATGTAATATAATGTGTATTTCCATCACAGGTTTGGTCTTACATTTCATTCAAGTTGTCATTAAAAAGGTCTTTAAAAGTCTTAACTTGTTTATGTCTGTAGACACCCTGCATTAAGTTCTTGAATTTGTGGATGTTGGACTGAAAAGTCCTTGAAAGATCCTTGAATTTGAAGATTATGAACGTGTGGGAACCCTGTAAAACGCCTCTCTCAGCTTCCTGTTCAAAACCTACTAAGCTTTGTGAGAAGGCAGAGTTTGTGCACCATAGGCAAGTTGCAAGACAACAGCTTTTTCAGGGGGCATAACAAGTGACAGTATTATTTCTGCACATCATAGGCACTTTTTTTGAGTCGGCAGCATTTTTCTTCCTTATTATTCGAAGAAATTGCTCAGAAATGCTCAGGTGTCTTGAAACAAGTCCAAAAATAGTGGTACGCCGCATATTTCCACAGGCCAAAGGTTTACATTCATGCATTTAGCAGAAGCTTTTATCCAACAGTATTAATAATGATATGCAACACAATGAAATGCAGAGTAAATGATTGAGTTTATTTCTTCTCTGTGGCAGGTTTTGACCACGGCGGTGATGACCGATCTACCCGTCATATCAAATATCCTTTCCAGACTCTTTGAAAGCTCACAGTAAGAACGTCAGAATCTAAATAATGCATATAGATGTCAATGATACTTAATATCAAACACATTCTTAAAGAGTGTATATAAGTAGTGTTTCCATCCATAGATCAGTTGTAGAATGAAATGGTGTGTGTGTTTGCAGATACCTGGACGACGTCTCTCTGCATCACCTGATAAACGCCCTGTGCTCTTTATCCATGGAGGCCATGGAAATGGCTTACGGAAACAACAAGGTGCGTCTTTATCGGACCTTTTATACACTATTATTTATAAAACCACAAATGAAAGCACAACTTCAGGGATGAGCAAAGGCCAACGCAACAAACAAACTCAATTCAATTCAATTCAATTCAAGTTTATTTGTATAGCGCTTTTCACAATACACATTGTCTCAAAGCAGCTTTACAGAAAGTGCATTTCAGAAATGTACAAAGAAAAATACAGTTAGTTAATCATGTATAAATTTAGGCATAACATATCGCCGGTGTTTAGTCGTCTCTCCACCGGCGTTTAGTCGTCTCTCCACAGGTGTTGGGGCATCTGAAGAACTCCTTCAGAAATCTGAACAAACTCCTAACTGACAAACTAAATTCCCCATCAAAAGAAAATAAACTAAAAATACTATAAATCTAATGAAAAACAGGTGAAAACAGTATTTACAAAATAAAAGGCACTCACCCCCTACAGCTTACAAGTGTGGATATTTACAATACTTTACTAAGATATAGCTAAGATATTTGCAATACTTTACAAAATATACAAAAAGAAATGAGATTGACAGCCACTTATCAACTTGAAGCCAAAATTCACACTGCACTCAACAGGCAAGCTAGCAGTAGCATCACACTGTAGCAAACACACAATAGCTCACTGAACAACAGTAAATCATTAGAGATGGCAATTTTAAAACACTGCTTCATGAAGATTCAAAGCCTTTACGAATATTTAGATCCGAATCAATGGTTCAGTGCGTGTATCAAACTGCCAGAGTCACGTGATTTCAGTAAACGAGGCTTTATTACGTCATAGCGGTTTTAAAACACATCAAAATTTCAATGGTTCACCGTTGCGGGCGATGATCTCTGTCAACCCATGAATCATGAGTATTCACAAGTGTCTGTGGATTTTACCTGATCTCTGATCAGTTTTATACATTTGTAGACGTTTAACTAGACATTAGTATAATTAAAATGGATAATGGTAGTTAAAAGTCTCTTATTGGCCTGTTTAGCTGAACCAATCATAGCTGACAAACTGACAATTCATACAAGAACATATCATGTGATAATCTTGTAAGATGATTAGATACTTGCATTTGAAATATTTTACTTTTATTTAAAATTTGGAATAGATTTGTAAAAGGTGTTTTTGTGCATGTTTGGCCTGGGTTTGTGTTGCACTTACACTGTTCTGACCACTAGGGGTCACCATGGAGACGGGCGTCAGATTGTTTCGAAGCCTCAACACAATACGGCACATTTGCTTTAACCGTTTCAGTGTTACAGTGTACATACGAAACCTCGATCTGCACACCACTAGAAATCACAGGTTGAAAACCTTGTATTGCACCTTTGGTCCCATTAGCACCAATCTCACCTGGAGATCACTTCTGTCTCACTCTCATCCAATCCTGTAAAAGAAAGGGCAGGACAAAGAGAGCGAGAGAGAGAGCAACACATACACATACAGCATGCGTCTCAGGACGGTAATGATGCAGATTAAGTTCATCATGTGTTGTATTTCTCTGATGTCCTCGCTCAGGAGCCGTCTCTGTTTGCGGTGGCCAAACTGTTGGAGACCGGACTGGTGAACATGGACCGGATCGAGATCCTCTGGAGGCCTCTGACGGCTCATCTACTCGAGGTGAGGCCAGCGGCCAATCAAAACACTGCAGATCCTCCTCAGCATTATTCAAATAATATGATCTTTTTTAAACCTTTGACCATTTGTTTTATATTTATTTGTTTATTTAATTAATGTTTTTTACATTAATTTTTTATAATTTATTTATATTTATACATATTTATTGTTTTGAAGTCATCTTTATCTATTTATTTTGCTTAATTTTTTATTATATTGTTTATTTTTGAGGTTGTCTGTCAATTTGACTTATTTATATTTTATATTTATTTATTATCTGCTGGTATGTATAATTTATTTTAAATTATTTAATTGACTTATGTATATTAGTTCTTTATTTATTAATACTGTTTCGCTTTAAAGTCGTCTTTGTCCTTTTGTTTCGCTTATTTTCTATATTTATTGTTTCTATACTTATTGTCTATATATATCTAAATCATTTTATTATTTATTTATTTATACAGTTAAATGTTGACGTTGTCTGTCTATTTTTCTTTATATTTTTTATTTATTTATCATGTATATACAATTTGGTGACATTTATTTTGTTTTATTTTATTTATTTATTTATATATACTGTTTAGTTTTAAAGGTGTTTTTGTCCATTGGTTTTATTTATATTTTAAACAATTTGGCTTTTTTTTTTTTGTGTGTACTCCAGCTCTAATCACTAATAATATTGTTTCAGGGTCTCGAAATACTAATAATATTGCTGAAACAAATATAACTAATATCAGTACAACTAATTACAGTAAATAACTGTAAATAACGAGATTCTGAAATGTTAATATTTGATATTTGTTAATATCTAATCTGTCTGCTCTGTACTTGCTGTCCTCGTCTGCTGTACTCACACTTCTTCTGTAGTTATATATATATATATATATGCTAAAGCACGATGTCCTCATGTTGTCTTATTCCGTCTTTTTCCCTTCTCTGTCTCTGCGACATGTCTGTTTTGTAGAAGGTAAGTCCCGAACTTTCTTTTTAACTTCAGAAATCCTTCTCTTTGAGTAGTGACTCTTCTTTTCTAATCGCTCATTCTGGAGTAGTTTGTGTTGTTGCGTTAATCAGAGGTTTTTGTTTGCATAATGATCTTGGCTGTCACATGACTCGCATCAGGGCTTCGACACTGAAACCCAGATCACAGAACGGCTATTTTATATGATCATTATTTTCAGAATGTCATTTTACACTTTCAGCTTTGTGTTGTGCAACTTCAGAAAGTCAAAGTAATAGAGTAGAAATAACAGAAGTTTAAATAGAGTTTAATGCATTGGGGAATTTTAATGCAAATAATGTGAAAGGATTCAAGATGGCCACATTATTTGGAGATTATTTAATCATCTGCTTTACTTTTACATTCGTAAAACACACCGATCTGTGATCTACACACTCCAAATCCAATAAACAATATCTCCTCTTGTGATCTTAAAAAAATCAAATATAATTTATGAATATTTTGCATTATTTTTTTTTTTTGCACAATGATTTTTTTTATAACCAATATCTATTGCTTTGCTTTTTTTTTTGTATTAATGATGTTATTTTGCACATCTTTGTGTTGTCACCCTCCATTTGCAATGTTTGATTTGTCTTTCATTAATGAGTGAACCTCACCCGATTCGCTCATAATTCAGCACAATATAATAACGAAATGATATATTGCATATGAAGATGAATCCTGTTATTTCGTCAGGTGTGTCAGCATCCGAACACTCGTATGAGGGAATGGGGTGCAGAGGCCATCACCTCGCTGATCAAAGCTGGACTCTCCTACAAACACGAGCCAACGCTGTCTCAAAACCAGGTTAGTAACCCATTCAGTCAGATCTTCTGAAATCAGAGTATCGTTTCAATTTTAACGATTTCAATTCCTAATTTTTATTCTAATAAGGTAAAAACCCCCGAAAACCTTAGATATCATTCACATTTAGTCTTATTGCAAAATTGCAGCTGAATATCTTGAACTAAAATCATCAGATTGAAGAACACTTACACAAGAAACTTTTGCCTTTGGTTAAAACTTAAAATACCATAGAAAAACACCCAACAAATATACATTTCAAGCATTATTAAAAACAAGTAAACACTAAAAGAGAACAAATAAAAAAGTAGCAATCGCAATTTTAAAAGATTTGTCTGTATGTATGCAGGTACAGAAACAAATCAAATGTAAAATTACTGCATTTTATAAATAAATACATTACAAATATAGTTACCAAAGTTATTCAGTCTAGAACAAGTGAATTTTCTCTGTGTGTTTTGTTGTTTGATTAGTGTTGTTATAGGAATATTTGGCTGCTGTCACTTTAAGAGTGGCCCAGTATAGTTACACACACGCCTTCAGCACTTGAATGCTTTAAAATCACTTTTTCTGTGCACATGTTTTGGATCTGTGTGCAGCACATAAAACGGTGCAAAATGGTTTCAAATCACATTAAAATCACATTTTCTGTGAGTGCGCTTTGAAATGTGTGTTCAGCACAGAAAACTGCCAGTCGTCTCTCGCTTGAATTGTTTAATTGTCATATTGAAATGCTCACAAAGGAATCAATAAGAGAAATCTCTTCAATAAATTTTAATAACTTTCAGGGACTACACTGCAAAAATGCTTTTCTTACTCAGTATTTTTGTTTGTAGGGAAATAAATAAAAATTAAGTGAGTTGATGCTTAATTTAAGCAAAAACTCACTTAATTTTTATTTATTTCCCCAAAAAATAAGACTTAATATCTAATAATTTTACTACTTTAGTAAATGCATCTTGATTTAAGAAATGTTTGATATTCGGACTGTAAACAAGACAAAAATACAAAGTAAGAAAAGCAGTTTTTGCAGTGTACCGTTGAAAAATAGCCTGTATGACTAAATCTGGCACATTTACATGATGGATTTGAGTGCTCATGTTGCAATGTGCAATAAGTATTCAATTCCAGAATTGGAGTCGATTTTCGATTCCCAACTCTACTTCAGAGTTTGGTTTTGGTTATTGATTGGACAACACTTAACCAATCCCTGTCCTCCTCAGCGTTTGCAGCTGCTGCTTCTGAACCCACTGAAGGAGCTTTCCAACGTCCTTCACGCTGATATCCGACAGAAGCAGCTGGAGTGTGTCCTGCAGATCCTACAGAACCAGGGAGACAGTCTGGGACCGGGATGGCCTCTGGTACTGGGGGTCATCGGAGCGATCCGCAATGACCAGGGGTGAGACACACTGACTGAACTTGCAGAAAAGACCATCCTAATCCTCTGGTGCCGTTCGGTCAAAAATGTTTACATTTTTGTTATATATATATACATTATACACACTACCGTTCAAAAGTTTGGGGTCAAAACGGAATTTTTTTTTTTTAAAGAAATTAATACTTTTCTTCAGAAAGGACGCATTAAACTGATCAAAAGTGACAGTAAAGACATTTATAATAATAATGCAAAATATTTCAAATAAATACGCAAAATAATATAAGTTTTCAACTGTGATAATAATCATAAATGTTTCTTGAGCATCAAATCATCAAACTCCTTCCGGTTTGTCACAAGTTTCGGAAAGTTTTTTTCGAGTATGGGTGTGTGTGACGTCAGGTGGGCCGGAATTTCCTTATATGGGTCCTAAGGGCGCGCGCGCACCCGTAGACCAGAGCGAGAGAGCGAAAGCAGTACGCCCATCAAAGCGCTGTGCTCGGCTTTAGGGAAGTTCAGTTCTGCGCCGGATTTGCAGATCGTCTAATGCCATTGCTTAAGGATGGAGCAGTCCAACGATAAAGGTTCACGGTCGAGCGTTGGAACCGCAGGCGGTGAGTAAAACTGCTTCAAATGTCTGTTGTTAGCTATCGGCGCGTAAGCTCCGCCCACACGGCACGCCTCCAGCCGCTCGTGTTTTTCCGGAAAGACTCGGTACAGCCTATCTTTCTTTTATAAATATAATAAAACTAAAGACTTTTTGGAGATATGAAGGATGCAATACTACTCTATAGGTACTCAAGATTAACATGAGATTGAGTGAAACTGAGTGTTTCACCCCCCTTTAAAAATCTTGCCGACCCCAAACTTTTGAACAGAAATATATATATATATATATATACTATGCATCATTTTTACTTGGAAAATGTTTAGGTATTTGCTATGTGAACACAAAAAAATAACATGATTCGGAAATATAGACCCACTTGTATTGTTCGCGGTCAAAAATGAGCGCATTGGAAACAAATGTGAGACCAATTTCATCTAGTGGAAACGATTGGTACTGCGCCCAAACAAAATCTTACTGAAAGCACATTTTTTGAGATGTTAAGCTAAAATTTGGAACACAGCTTTTTTAGACGTATGGCTTTGATTTTCTCACAATTTTAGAATAAGACATGTTTTGGAAAATATATATTTCACATAAAAATTTAAATATTATTTTTGTGCATTTTCCATAGCAATAAATTTTAAATTCTATAACTTTTTTTAAGTTCACTTTTTTTTTAACTTGTGTCACTTCAGCAATAAATTTATTAAGTGTCGTCTTTAAAAAGAGACCAAACTTCAGTCTGTGCTCTCAAGCTTTTAAGATTTCCAGCTCTATGCTCAAAAAGTGCATAAATGGATTCACTTTACTACTGCATAAATATAATATAGTACTGTAAATCCCCTAAAAATACAAAATATTAAATAAAAACACCAAATTAAAACATAGTACATTAATTTTATTAAAATTAACAAATAATTTGGTCATTTTAGTCCACGTGACGAGCACCAGATCCCAATATATTTTTTGTGTAATCGCCACAGACTAATGGTAGTTCAAATGTGTTTACCAGCCAGAGCAAACTTTCCCAGAAAGTTTTTAACTAACTTTTTTTTGTCTAATTTTGTTTGAAATTGTTTGTCAGCGACTAGATATCGCCCATGAAAATGTACCGAACAACAGTAAATGTCCCCAAATTCTGTAAGAATTTTCAATATTTTCTTTGGTCCTGTTTGGGTTATGCTAGTTTGTGCTGGGTTGGTGCTTGGTCAATCCTGAAAACCTCCCTGGTCAACCAGCTTCACAAGAGGGACCAGATGACAAAGGAAGCCTTTATGATTTAGCTAGTTAACAGCTAGCATCCAAAAGTCACATTTAAAGTGTTGATCTTGGAGAGTCTCATTTGTACGCATCTTTCATTCCGCAGTGAATCCCTCATACGAACAGCGTTCCAGTGCCTGCAGTTGGTGGTGACCGACTTCCTACCCACAATGCCTTGCATGTGCCTCCAAGTTGTGGTGGATGTAGCCGGCAGCTTTGGGCTCCAGAACCAGGAGCTGAACATCAGCCTGACGTCTATCGGCCTTCTGGTGAGGGGTACCGCTAGTAAAATCAGTAACACTTTACAAGAAGGTTCATTAGTTAACTACCTTACATGAACTGAATGTTAACTAATGAACCTAATCGTAAAGTGTTCCCTGCAAGTCAAGTTCCTTTGGATTAGACAGAGTAAAAACTTCTCTTTCTCCTCTTTCTGCAGTGGAATATCTCAGATTACTTTTTCCAAAGGGGAGAAGCCATTACAGAGGAGCTGGAGAAGGAGGAAGCGTTTCTCCTGAAACAGGCCCAGGATAAAGGAGAAGCCCTGAACCGGCCCTTCCACCCGGCGCCGCCCTTCGACTGCCTGTGGCTGTGCCTGTATGCCAAACTGGGCGAGTTGTGTGTAGACCCACGGCCGGCTGTGAGGAAAAGCGCAGGGCAAACCATGTTCTCCACCATTGCGGCTCACGGGACGCTGCTGCAACCCCCGACCTGGAACATTGTGGTGTGGAAGGTACTGGATCAGTCTGGGACAGTGACGAAATTAACTAGGGATGCACCGATATGAACATTTTTGCTGATAACCGATAATTCTTTGTATTTGAAAGCCGATAACCGATATATTGGCCGATAAAACAGTCCCTCCAGAAAAATGCGATTATGTGATCACATGATTTAATGCATAATCAGCCAAAGTCCTCATATTTATGCGGGGGCCACACTTTTTCAAATACGCCGCACTGTCGCCGCATAAATTGCAGATTTCCGCGCAAAATATGCGGGCTTGCATGATTTCATAATCCCCGCATTTTCGTTGCAAAAAAATCACATCTCAGCAGAAAGTTGATAAATGTTGCGTTTGCTTCACACACGAGCCGCCATTTTCCCCTGTTGCCATGGGAACGTTATGAAGTGACGGATAGTTTGATTTCTAACATTATTCTCTCAACAGACATTTACATCGATAGTCTGGTGTTATAATTTATTTGCTTTTGGTGAACTGTGGAGTGGGTGAAACTGTTTTTAATGGCAGGCTAGCAGATACCGTTGACTAGCCTAGCCTAGCACCGGTGAACTATGCAACTGGAAGGACTGGATGAACATTTTGAAAACTGATAAATAACACACAGGCTCACTTGGAAATGAGATCCGATGTCCAAAATCCTTTAACATTAAAAATTAACATATATCGGCCGATACCGATATGGTGGCTAATGTATCGTGCATCCCTAAAATGAACCCAATTGCATTGTAATTGTTGCTAATGACGGAAACCTCTGTAATGTTGCTCCACAGGTTCTCTTTCATCTGCTGAACTGTGTAAGGAAGTCCTCCACCACGGCCGACAAGGAGAAGATCGAGTCTGGAGGTGGAAATATCCTCATCCACCACTCGCGCGACACGGCAGAGAAGCAGTGGGCGGAGACGTGGGTTCTGACACTCGCGGGCGTAGCTCGGATCTTCAACACCAGGAGATATCTGCTCCAGCAGCTGGGTAAGCATTGAGAGATGGGTTCTCAAAGGCAAATCTACACTAATCTGAAACAGCTACAGTCAAACCTACATTTATTCTGACACCTTCAACATTATCAGTTTATTCGCTATAGTTTATAAAATGGTAATAAAATCTAAGTTGATATTTCAGTGGTTTTGTCCGTCCTTCTGTTAGACTCTCACACATGAATTATGTTGAATATCTGTCAGCTGTTAAATTTAACTACACAATTAGATAATACCAGTTTAGCTCAAACTATTACCCAGCAATGCTTCATGTTGTTCAGTCTGTGTGTAAAAAGAGCATTAGTTATTAAAGAAAAAACACCGAAAAACATGATCCGCTCAAAGTGTCGAAATTATTTTTGGTCCCAAATATTTATAAATTTGACTGGTAGTCACTGTATGAAGAATTTTTGTGTCTAATATGTCACAGTTTTCTTTATTTTGCTCTACTCACTTAACTAAATAAACTATAGTGTCCTGCACACACTAGTAAAACAATTTTAGAAATTAGATCTGGTCTGAATCATTTTTGATTTGACTGTTTATTTTTTATGTGTTATATGATAGTTTAATATCATATTATTTTATATGATTATATATTATATTATAATTTTGTACTAGGGATGCACCGAATGTTCGGCAACGGAAATTATTCGGCCGAAAAATACCAAAAAAAGCACTTTCGGTGTTCGGCCGAACAAGTAAAAAGGCCGAATAAATTTGACCGAACAATGACGTTTTTGATGACGCGATCAAATAGTAACCAGCGTAGAGTGAGAGGCACGCGCTTTATAAATGCAGCCAACATGCCCCCTTTGACTGAGGAGAAGACAAAAGAGAAGCTCATCTGATGCGTCTGTGGCAGACGTTGTTACTTGCAGCACTAAAGCGTCTTTTAACCCTCTAGTTGACAAACGCGCCGCCGCGTTTTGCTGGATTTTTTTCACATAGCAGCAAAATAGACTTAAATATTCCGTCATTTATGGTCACTTAAATGCAGACTTAAGAAATATGAAAACATAAACTGTTAAATGACTACTTGTGTCCACTTACAATCGAAACAAAACTGTGCTTTTGTAAAATAAAGAAAATAAACAGGGTGTGCTTTCTGCCTCTGTCTCCGTTAACTTTTTTTTCTGGAGCACGTCTCTAAAAAACTCAGCCAATACAATAGTCACACAGGCAAAGGCATATCTTTATAATCATTTAATTGTCTACTTTTAAACGATGTAATTCAAAACGAAAACAAATATTCTGTTTATGTAATCTGTATGAAAAGAGAGAGATGAAAAGAGTCGTTCTCATGGCAACTCCTTATCTGCTAATCGCCACGGAGAGCGCGCGCTATATTGAAACCCAAGTGATCCAGCAATCCATGCAAACCTCAACGCCCACGATAAAGTTTAAGTTAACCGCAAAAGTAGGCTTATGTCTAGGACAGTTATTCATTTGTTGTGGGTTCATCCACATTTTTTTGCACTTTTTAATGCACTTTTTTAGTTATATTCTTTCAGCAGTCAGTTATAGGCCTAACATAGGCTATTCAAGAAGGGGGGGCTTCAAAGATGGCCAAATAAAAATATAGTTTTTATTTTACTAATTTATTTATTTTAAGTTATATTGTGCTTTGTTTAAATAATATCTGCTGGAATGTTAAAAAAAAAATTCAGTGTTAAACAAATTGTATTTTTGCAATTTGATGTTTTTTCTCAAGACAAAATAGTAAAAAAGCATATTTTTACTATATTAAATGCAATGGTGAAAAAATTGGCAAAATAAATGGATAAAATGTGAAATACCGCATTCGGTATTCGGCCTTCGGCCAAGCGTTTCATTATTATTCGGCTTCGGCTTCGGCCAAGAATTTTCATTTCGGTGCATCCCTATTTTGTACTGCAAAAACTGAGCTTTTTGAAGACACCTCCCAAGTTATAGTTTGGACTATGCTTCATATGACTAAACATGCATCATTTTAAAGTACCTCTGTTTTCACAATGTACTGATAGATTGTCGTTTTGTCTATAACAAGTGTTTTGGTCGATCGGATCACAAGTGGATTACACTAAATACAGGTGTAAACGAGGTCTAAAATGTGTTGAGCTTACAGAGGTAGAAGAAAACGTATTGCTTTCATAGTGTACACACTCATGTGATCGAATGTGTTCAAACAGCCACAAAAGACCGTCTTCTCTCTGTCTACTGATGGATGAACATTATGGGAAGCGCTCTAGACAGGCGGGATTTAAACTTGGTCAGCTGGAGACCCAAGTTTGGTTTGTAGATGAAAAATGTACCAAGCACAGTGTTCTCTCTCCATTCCTGATTTCTAACAGACAGTCACAGTGTTCGTGATCTTGTGGCTGTCAGAGCAGAAACTAAAGCTGATGTTATCGTCTCCGGTCATGTTCATATGTGAGCTTATCGAAAGATCTACACCAGGTGTAAATGGGAATTTGTCTGCCTTGTTTACTTGAGATCCGATCGACCAAAACGCATCTTAATACCAGGTGTAAACAGGGCCTATGTTTATACCGATATGTGCCGGCTTCGTTTCGGTGTGAAAAAAAAAAAACTGCGCCATTTTCAACACTGCAAAAAATGCTTTTCTTACTTTGTATTTTTGTCTTGTTTCCAGTCCAAATATCAAACATTTCTTAAATCAAGATGCATTTACTAAATTAGTAAAATTATTAGATATTAAGTCTTATTTTCTGGGGAAATAAATAAAAAAGAAGTGAGTTTTTGCTTAATAAAAGCTAAATTATCTGCCAATGGGGTCAGAAAAATAATCTTTTTTCTGTTTAAATTAAGATTATTTTTCTCACCCCATTGTAAGATATTTTTTGCTTTTTTAAGCATCAATTCACTTTTTATTTATTTCCCAAGAAAACAGAAATCATGTTACTCTTCTAGTAAATGCATCTTGATTTAAGAATTTTGATATATTTGGACTGGAAACAAAAATACTAATTAAAAAAAATATATTTTTTTTGCAGTGAATGTATCCGGATTGGAAAACAGATCTCAAAATTTGATTCTTGCTTTTTTGCAGGTGACTTTTTCAAAGCTTGGGAAGTTCTTCTGGACCACATCCAGTCCGCTGCCCTCAGCAAGAACAATGAAGTGTCCCTCGCCGCCCTCAAGAGCTTCCAGGAGATCCTCCAGCTCGTCACCCCCATTAAAGACACGGATAAACCCGATGCTCTCTCAGCGATGGACGTTCCTTCTGTCCTTATGGAGTCTCTTCAAGGTTCTGGTCCAGGAAGACCCCTAATCCGATCCGATTCACTTGCAGAACGACTAGCCCAGCGCTACGGCGTCCAGCCTTCGCTTCCGCCACCTGGAGAAGAGATCGACGACTCGGCGCTTTGGTGGTCCGCGTGGAACACTTGGTACCGGGTGGGAACCGAGTGCACGCGGCCCCCTAGTGGTGGACCAGATAAACTAGTGTTCGTTCCCAGCCAGCCTTTCCTGACGGCGCTAATACAGATCTTCCCAGCATTGTACCAGCACATCGCAGGAGGGTTCAGCATGGAGGACCTCAAGAAGCTGGGGGTGATCCTGTATGGAGCCGTGTCGGTCCCCATAAGTTCGGACTCTTCGCCGTTCATCTTGCCCTCCTACACCGAGGCCGTGCTCACAAGCCTTCAAGAAGCAGTCCTGACCGCCCTCGATGTCCTGCAGAAGGTACAGAACCTACTTTAAAGGGGTGGTAAAACACGATTTCACTTTTCTAACTTTAGCTAGTGTGTAATGTTGCTGTTTGAGCATAAACAACATCTGTTCAAAGTTCAAAGCAAAGGGAGATATTTGCTTTTTAAAGAAATCTAATCTTACACCAAACAGCCGGTAGGGACTACACGACATTCCTCCAGGGTTGCTGACATCACTAACCCCAATATTTACATAAACCCCTCCTCCGAGAATACTGAATAAGGGGGGCGAGGCTGTTTTATATTGCTTTGGAGAAGAGTTGTTGTGGTATAGTAGGCGGGAGTGTTGTTGCCGCCGAAGTGCTGTTATTTTCATCCGGATTGCAGGTCAACTTTGTTCAACCTTTCTAGGGATCAATGGTTAAAATTTATTTTTGACTCTGCCCCTCATAATTATTACCCAAATCTCGCTCTCTGTGCTGCACATTTTACGGAGGAAAGCTTCCACAATCTTCGAGTTTAACGCAGGATTCGCACAACGGCTTGTCCTGAAAGACGGAGCAGTTCCAACTTTAACCCTCTGAGGTCTGAGCTGTTTTGGGGCTCTTTCGGTGTTTTGATATGCCCTGACATTTGTGCTTATTTCAGCTACTTAAAAACATACCATTTGCCAACATATAAATTTGCTGTATTCAGCACAAACTCTGCTACAATAATATGTGAGCAAAATTGATGTACTTGTTTGCATTTTATAGAAAAAAAATAATATGCGTGGTTAGTACGTTTTGGAAAAAAAAATGTCACTGCAATAAGGCCATTTAACACATAATGAATAGTTGAAAACAATACTGTTGAGTTACTATTCTTGTAGGCTAGAATTTTTACTTCAAAATGAAGTGAAAATCATTCTGACCACTCTTTCAGAAACATCAATATAACGATTTGAATTTCTTACATCAGTTTTTGGGTCAGCAGTGCTGTATGCGTGGGAGTGTTAATGCCCATGAATATTAATGTGATTTACACCTGGGAAGACTAAAGACACTCCCCCAATGGCTAATGGGCCATCAAGGTGCTTTGAGGCAGCCTGAACAAAGAATGATTCACTGGTGAACAAAAAGTTAAAAAGAACAGCATTTATTCAAAATAGAATTTACGTTCTTTCCTAAGAATGTAAAGACTTAAAGTCATTACTATCACTTAACACATCCTTTCAAAAAAACAAACATAAAAATACCAATCTTGTTTTTTTTATAAAAAAAATATTTTTATTCAAAGAATACTAAAAAAAACTACCGCAGGTTTAAAAAACTGTTTGAATAGACTCATGGGCGAATGCGAGTCTACAGAGCTCAGTTGCGGTCCAGTTTCCCGTGCAGGAAGAAATCGCAGTGTCTGTGGAACCATGTCAACATCGGTCTCTGTTTTCCATGACAGCGTGGACTGCATGTTGCTCGTCTGCTTGTTTGCCTTGGCTCTCTTCGGAACTGGTGCTTGGACATTGTCACATCTGTTATAAAAAAAGAAGAAAGAAAAAGTGTGAGCATGCTGATAAGACAATCAAAGAAACTGTATTATTATCATTATCAATCACTAATTACCATGGATTTAAAAAAGACATATTTGTAATTTCACACAAGAATGGGAACTTTTACATTATGACGATGTAAACACAATTAGGCTACATTTCATCTGTAAAATATTACGTCTATGCACTTACTCAGTATTATTCTCGATCGCACTGAGAACTGAACGACACCTGCGTGTCCCTCTGCGAGGTGCTGGAGAAGGAGAACGTGATGCAGCCAATTTCCTAAAAAACAAAACAAAATAACTGTTAGCATACATTATGTATACAACAGAGTTATTGAATATTCTGTACTGAATATGCATCTGTTACTGAATATTCTATATAGGTATTATTGTTTTTTTTGTATTATGTTTTGTTATTGAGTGTTAAAGCTGCCGTGACAATATAATTTCCTGCAAAGGATCAATAAAGTATCAACAACAACAACAACATCTGTTGATGGCCCATATAGAATGCATGCTGATAACACAATCAAAGAAACTGTATTATTATTACGCTTATCAATCACTAATTACCATGGATTAATTTCACACAATAATAGGAACTTTTACATTATGACGATGTAAACGATATTACGTCTATGCACTTACTCAGTATTATTCTCGATCGCACTGAGAACTGAACGAGACCTGCGTGTCCCTCTGCGAGGTGCTGGAGAAGGAGAGCATGATGCCACATTCCTAAAAACAAAACAAAATAACTGTTAGCATACATTATGTATACAACAGAGTATCTGTTGATGGCCCATATAGAACGCACGCATTTATTATGTACACTCAATGAACGGATCGTTCGCGATCGACACATCGCTACATTTCAAACATTTACACCTGTATTCACAGTGCATAAGGCAGTAAGCATGATAATTAGTGTCATAGGCTAACTAAAACTGAACATTTGCGAGTATCTATGGCCCATATAGACAGCACGCATTTAGGGATAGGCTACACAATGAACGGATTGTTCGCAAAAAAAGCACATTAGTAAAACACACTGATCTAAAGACAGAGACTTGGACAGTCACACAGCTTTGTGCCATTCCTAAAACATATAGGTTACATACCTGTCATCTCCAAGGTGTTTGATTTTTCACCATGTTCATGTACAGAGACTCACGTGAATGTCAGCTGGACTCATCAGTGCTGGTCCCTGTAAAAACCTTTTTTAGAAAACAAAAAAACAGCTGTGAACATGCTGATATTAGGAGAAACTATTTTAGATTTGTCTGGTTCAAATTATGAAATTTACTAAATACATACATATACTACATATATGAACTCCCAATATATGTTGTGCCTTGTAGTTGTAGGCATATGTAGGGCTGCATGAAATAATAACAATAGCCTGTAGCAGCTAGGCAGCCTATAAATCACTAAAAAGTTCAGTAACACTACATTAGAGAAAACTATATGGATTATCATGTTACTTAAAACGTTTCCATTCGTTACAACGTTATGAGATGAGATTGCTGGAGTAAAACCATAAAGCCTAATGATTGGTTTGTTTTGCTTTTCAAACCCACAGCGCGCGTGACTCAAACTCAGCGCGTGCAAACATTTACTGAATGCGATCGAGCCGGACCAAACTATGAAACGTTATATTATATAACGTTTCATAGTTTTTTAGTCCGGCTCGATCGCATATTCTTACATAATTATACATACCTTCGTGTGAGGAGATATCCACAAACACAATAAACACAAGTCTAAACATAATATTCACAATCATACGAGCCTTCTGTATCGTGCTGTTTAATTATCAAACATATGTTTTTATGTATATACATTTAGCATTAGGCTTCATGTTTTACTCCAATCACATTTCATAACGTACATTTTAGTCTGGCACCAGTTTAACTAGTAGCTACAAGTTTATGCAACAATAACATGCTGCTAACATGCTACTAACAAAGACATGTCTTACCTTATAAATCCTTCTTATAATCAAATTGTGTTCTTCTAACTCGTCTGATGTAAATCCAAGATAAACAGCACAGCACACGTGAAGAGCAGGACTGAAGACTGAAGTCGCGGATTATCTGTTTTGAGGTCGTTAACAGTTTGCGTTCCTCCACATGGCTCATTAGTATGCGAGCAGCTGTTGCGCGCGGGCGTGGTCACATTAACTTTAATGAGGTCAGGCTGGAGAAACTGTACGTCCTTGCTTTCATACGAATTACTTAAACAGAGAATATTTGTTTTTGATATGATTTACATCATTTAAAAATAGAGACTCAAAGTGTTGTAAAGACATATGTTTCATGTCACAGTGACAAGTATTAGCTGAGTTACAGGTCATGTTCTGTCGCGTTTCAGAATGAGCTTTACATTTAGAGAGACGGCAGAACGCGCATCATGTTCATTTTCTTTATTTTACGAAAAACACAACATTTTGTTTTTATTATGAGTGTACACAAATAAAAGAAGACATTTAACAGTTTTGAATGATGTATAACACTTACATGTAAGATCAAAATCAACAGAGTAATTTGAGTCTCTTTTGCACTGATGAGAAAAAAAGTGAGCAGATCACGGCCGCGTGACGGCCGACCCCAGAGGGTTAAGAACAGAAGCTGTTTTTTAAATCTGTTGTTTGGATTTCCACTGTTAGCCGATATATTTGCGTTGTTAATGCAAGTAGTTTTTGAATGACTAGACAAGTCATCCATTCAGTCCCATCCTTATTTTTCTCACCAACTAAATAAACCAAACTCCAATGACTAACAGACTTGCATTTACACCAAAAAAAGCTTTTTTTGATGGATTACACTAGGGGTGTCGAAATTTATCATTTCTACGATGTATCGCGTTGCAGACGAGGACGATTCGGTATCGGTTCAGTAATAGACCATAACCGATTATAATGTACTGATGCTTTTCTGACGTCATTTATCGCGTATGTGCTTTGTCGCGGTAGCGCACACTGGCAGAGGGAGGAGACGCGAGTGTGAGTAATTAAAAATGCTCCATCTACTTTAAAAGTCTACATCTGGGCACATTTGGCTTTTATGAACAACCTGGTGAGCAGGACTTGGAGAAGACATGTGTGTGAGCGCTCATGTCACGCACACATAGAATATACAGGAGGTAATAATACCACTAACTTGATAAACCACGTTAGCCGTGTTCACCCGAGCCAATAATGCTCTCTGATTTAAGTATCCGCACCCGATGGTCAAATGACAATTATTCTGTGTTGTTACGCGTGATTATAAATGGATGATTGTCTTCAACAGCGGACTCGGCGACGGTTGATGCGCGCGCATCTCCAGGGTAACATATACACTGATAAATGAGTGCTGCTTTTAAATGAACATTTCTTTAAAACAAAATTGATTTGACAGAATTTCATTTTCTTAATGGCATAAACAGGCTTTACTCACTTGAAACTTACACTGGAATGTCACTGTTTCTGTCACTGCGACTTCCCGAACAGGCGAACACACACACACCACACACACACACACACACACACACACACACACACACACACACACACACACACACACACACACACACACACACACACGCATACATACATACGCGCACATCACTTTTGAAGTAAAATTGAGGATGCGGTGCATCGTGATATTGAATTGAACTGAATCGGTGACATGATAATCGTAATCGAACCGAATCGTGAGACCAGTGTAGGTTCACACCCCTAATTACACACCTGTTATATCACCTACATCAGTTGATTGTGATTAAGACTGAATGAGATCGTTTGTCATTGTTCCAGGCAATTTGTGTGGGTTCGGAGAATCTCCAGGTGATGTATCCGGCCATCTTTGAGCAGCTCCTGTTGTTCGTAGAGTTCTCCTGTAAACCTCCTCAGTACGGAAAGATGGAGACCAAACACGTGGCCAATGCCAAATACAACCAGGTGAGTCTCTGTCCCGTCTCCCCCTCGGGTGGGCTTCACTTTCAGCTCTTCTCAAGATGGTGGAATTGGTTTTGTTGGTTTTATGACTCACCATTCATACACTCATCATCATCATACAGCATTCATCTCCATGTCTGTTTCCCAATATGATGATGTGTAGATGATCTTTGTTTCTGCTCTGGAGCGTTTTGAGGGTTTTGAATGCACACGTCTTCACTTCTTTGCTGTTTTTTTTCCTTCCCTGTTCAGTTACAGTATATGAGGCTCTAGGATTACACTTTTGTCATAACTATTTTGGGATTTTAGATACTTTCAGTGGCTTTCCCTCTTTTTTCCTGATTATTTTTGAAGATATTTGTCTTTGCATGCTGTGGTTTTATTTTATTTTAGTCATGTCTGAATACTTTGGATCAAGTTTTTCCTTTTCAAATTCAACTTTAAACATTTTTAGGGTTTTTAAAGCTTTAATAACACTAGGGTTGGGTCATTATACCAGTTAAAACTATAAACTGGAAAGAAATGTGAAATACTCTATTTACTTTTTTTACTTTAGATAATCTCTTACATCAAAATGAGGTTTTTGTGTCTCATAAATTACTTATTTTTGAGAATATTGTCTTATAAAGTTTACCCCATCTCTCAAGTTAAATACAAAGTATTTTTAAACATGACTTTCAAACCAAACGTTTGTTAGTTTTTGTTGTTGTCATTGTATAAGTAGTTTCATTGTGCGGTTGTGATCAGCAGTGGTAGTAAACATTTGTCTGCTCTTCTCTTGTTCTGTTTTTGTACTTCATACGGATCCACTTTAGATCCAACTGTTTGCACCGGTGAGTTCTTCCTCCCTTCCGCTGTCTTTTACTATATCTCCGTCTCTCGTCTGCTTTCTGCCTCGTTTTCTCTTCGGCTGCTCTTGAGCTCATTTAACTGCTCTAAATCTTCGCTCTTTCATACTCTTACGCCATTTCTCCTCTCATTTCCATCAGCCACGTCTATTCATTCATCTCAAAACTGCCAAAATAAACTACAATTTCAGTTGTTTTATGGCATTTCTTAGAACTGTCGTCTGTTGAAAAGTTCTGAAATTTTGCACATTTATAATGGAGAGTCTCCACTTTATGATACCAACGCTACTTTTGCGTCATCGAAGGGTTACGCCCCTTTTTGGGGGAAAACAAACGGATTCCCCCGATAACAGAACTCGCTGCAAAGTTTCTTGATAGCAAAAATGGCACAAACATACACACTCTCTTTGCCGGCCGAGGACCGTGAGCGGTATTTAAAGAAGCTACTGGATACGGGTTACAGAGGTGTCCCTTTGAAATGGTCAATACTACAGTCAATACTAAATGACATACAGTCTCCCACAATGCAATGGGCTTGACTTGACCTTCCATTTCCAGTGTTTTAATGAATTTTTAACATCACCTTGACTGATATTTTACACATAACAGAAAATAAACATTTCGGTTTCCAACATTATAACTGGATTAAACTTGCAACATGTTGAAAATAAACTAGCTTGCTATTGTGTGTAGTATTATTCAGTTTATATTACACACTTTTCAGCAAGTAGCTATTATTCCATTCTGAACACAACCTAAATTTATTGCCTTATGTGTAGTTTAAAGCACACGGTGGTTTTAATTTTGTTAAGCCTACTATTAAAAAGTTTAAAATGTATTAATAGCCTTTTGATTGACCAATTAGCATGTAGCACATCTATGAATTGGAGGTTGACAGATAGTGGTCGACACAAAGGCCATAGCAATTTAATTGGATGCACATGTATATTGTATGTACTCTCGCGCTGTATTTGCTTCTTTTTTAGAACACTTGATAGTTATGTAATCACATTAACAAAATATGTATTACAGTGATGATAAAAATAACTGAAATCGAATGTTTTTGATCTGTTTATGTTTTATCCTTCTCACGTTTCTTGCTTTAAACATGCAACTTTGCTGGAATGAAATAAAAGCATAAAAGCGACCAGCTGGGTATAAACTAATGTATCGTAAAAATTGTGACAATAAACAATTTGGGTTTGTTTGTGTTTATGTCGAATTGCTTTAAAGTCCTCCTGTAGTTGATAATTTTATCCCTTAAAGCTACACTGTGTAACTTTTTTAGTTTATTCTTAGCTAAAAACACTTAGTTCTTTCAAAAATATATGTGCTCATTAATGTATATTTACTTCGTTCAAGTAATAAAGTATTCTCGTGAGTGTATAATATGCCATTGAAAATACATACGGGTAAGGGGTTCTAATGTCGGCCGCCATGTTGCCCCTCCATCTTGAAAGTACATTAGCCAAAGAGGGACATACCCGTTAATTCAAGCTTCGCCTTTTGCGTTTTAACACTCGATGGCCAGCAGGAACACTCGTGGACGAGGTCGAACTGGAAGCCATGTTAATCTTGGACTACATTGGGAATTGTGAGGAACAGAAACTAATATTCACTGGATGGTCATATACCTTTTCACCGCTAGATGGGGGTAAAAATCACACAGTGTAGCTTTAAAACTCATCTTTGATCACCAAAATGACATATTTGAAAAAAATACTTGAAAAAAAAATATTAATGCCTTAAAACAGCTTGAATGTAACTCGACACCCTTGCCTCATTTAGTATATGCGGTTCTATGAATATGCAAATGAGCCCCGCCTCCACTCACTCACTCACTCAGCTCAGAGATTCTTTGGTTCACTGCAGGTTTAAGGAGAAAATACTTAACAATGCTGTTGACTTATGAATTAATTTACACATGATTTGTCTTAAAGCGTATTAAAAACACCACATAGACATTTAAATAACATTAAAATCTTGATTTTCACCACAAGGGAGACTTTAATTGTTTAAGGTACTAGTAATGTTAGCGTCCTCTCGGCCTCGACTGCAAACATACTGCTGTTCTTTCTCCACTAATGCAGCATCTAGCCAACAAATTAATTACTTTATAATGATATGAAAGCATGAACGGTAGTGTACTGTATACATACCGTCAATGTGTGTTTGAAATCCGCATCTAAAGTGTCTGTAGGTGCCGCTCTCGTACTGTGAATGCCAGCAGACTCTCCTCAGGAGCTTCAGCTACGGACACAACCTGGAAAAACTATCAGGATGGATTTGTTTGTTGCAGAAAACCGATTGTTTCAGCGCCGAATAATCGTCAAAACCGATCAATCGGTCGACCTCTAGTATCTTCAAAACTCAAAAAAAAAATTGGCTAAGCGACTTGACTATGTAGCTCTATCTATATTGTTCAGAATGTATATAATAACCAAAAATATGTAGTAAAACAATAATTAAGTCATAATAGTTATATTAATAATAATTAATTTGAAAAATTAAAGATTAAGATGTCTCAGGAATATTTTAGCAAAGTTTCACCAAACTTTGTATCATTGTGACCATAAAGCCTTTTAATGCATATAAAGATTAAATTATCATAAAGTCACGATTTTTACAATTGGACAAATTCCAAATTAGAGATCGACCAGTATTGAATTTTTATGTATTATTTCTGTTTTTGACCGTTATAACAGCACTGAACTGAACAACACTGTTTTAACACTTATTTTCTATTCTGTCATTTCTGTACTTTCACTTCCTCCTTGCATTCATAACAAAACACACTTCTACATTAATAAATAATGGTCAATAAAGTGTCTCTTAAATAAAAGCTTAGAATAATTCCGGTATTTAGCACTTTGAGTCTATTTTCTAGTGTGTTTTGGATGAACTAGAGTGGTGGACTCAGAAATGTTGACGATGGGTCCTGTCTCGACTTTTTGACTCTTTTAGAATCGCCTCTGAGCGCTTCAGAGTGGCTGTCTATGGGCATGCACAAACATGTGCTTAAAACAACCCAACGTTCGTTTTCAAAACTGTGACACTCACCGAGTGGTTAGTGGTGTTCGTTGATGATCCTAAACAAGTAGCGTAGCGAAATACAGTTTCTGTCGTGTTTTATTTGGCATTTTGTAAAATCGCATTGATGTCTGTTGGAGGACTCGTTGCTCGTTGATATTACTGCGCTACCAGAAACCGAAAGGGGTCTGTTTACATTGGGTTGTAGTCTTTTTGCTCGGTTCTCCGTCTCTCAGAAGGCTAGCGTGAGCAGAGCAACTGCAGCAAAGTGGTTGTCGCCATCAAGTGGTCGGGAGTGTGCTAACGCTTCAGACTCAAATATCCAGCGGAAGTTTATACGCGGTTGTGAGGTATCTGAAAAAATAGTTCCACTATAGTAAATAACACGGATTGAAATCATACGTTGCGCCGATATATTTGTTTTTAATCATCAACGAACACCACTAACCACTCGGTGAGTGTCACAGTTTTGAAAACGAACGTTGGGTTGTTTTAAGCACATGTTTGTGCATGCCCATAGACAGCCACTCTGAAGCGCTCAGAGGCGATTCTAAAAGAGTCAAAAAGTCGAGACAGGACCCATCGTCAACATTTCTGAGTCCACCACTCTAGTTCATCCAGAACACACTAGAAAATAGACTCAAAGTGCTAATTCTCCTTTAATTGGGACAGGACTTGACGGATTATCACCATTTATCGGTGAATCCAATAAAACAAAACCAATTCTCAATTATGGAAAATTGCTTACCCATCTGGGAAACTATCGGTAAAAACCGATTATCGGTCGATCAGTAATTTAAATAATGCTCAAATCAGCATCAGTGTGTTTCAGTGGTGTGTGTGGCCTGTAGTTTCTGCTTTTCATCTAATATTGTGGACCGTGTCAGAATAATGTGGAGCTTGTCATCGAAATTTGACACGTGTATAAGTGGAAATCTGTAGGCTCAATCTCATTTGACAGATACTGGGGATAAAAATCAGATTTTAGTTTGAACAACAACACATAATTGTGTCTATTCACAATCCTTCTCTGATATTGTATTATTTTCAAGTATTCTTTGAGGCTGATGAGGAGACGTTTTGTTCTTTTAATAATGCATTGTGATATATTTAATCACTGTGTTTGTCTGTGTGTGTCCAGGCGGAGTGGGTGGCCTTAAACTACGTGCCGTTTGCAGAGCGATCTCTGGAAGTGCTGGTCGATCTGTATCATAAAACGGCCTGTCACAAAGCCGTCATCACAGAGAAAGTCCTGCAAAACATCATTAAGGTACTAAGCTAAGCACAAAACCATAACCGTTATAAAACTGACTGACCGCAGCAAATATAATTAATTTGGCTTAAGATGTGCTAATCATGCTACCGATGTGTTAAATCATGTTAGCAACATGTTAAATCATGTTAGCAATATGTTAAATCATCCTAGCAACATGTTAAATCATGTTAGCAATATGTTAAATCATCCTAGCAACATGTTAAATCATGTTAGCAATATGTTAAATCATGATAGCAACATGTTAAATCATGATAGCAACATGTTAAATCATGGGGCCAGTTGTTCAAAACATTTAATCTGGATCAAAATGATCCGGATATGAAAATCCCATTTTTTCCTACCCAGGATCAGGTAATCCGTCTTACTTTTATGCCGGTTTTTCAAAACAACATTGGACTGGATCACCCTGATCCAGATACACAGTTTTCAAGATTACCAAATCCAGATTACCAGTGCTCTAATTGGGACAACATATCACAATGTGGGCTACCAGCTATGTAAAGAACAGGTAGAAGAGCCAACATGGGGTCACTGTGTTTCTTATTTTGAGACAAAACACAAAAATAACATAAACATCCACTTCTAATCATAATTTATTTTATGACCCATCTGAACCACAACAAAATAAACAACAAATACATTGTGGACATTTTGAAAACGTTAATATACGGTGATGAATGACCGAAAAATGAATATATTATTTTTGTTTGTTATTGAAATCTGTTTGGGGGATTATTTCATGGGGACAAGATCATTTTTATTTTATTTTTACTTTACTATACTGAATAGCTTAATTGTTAGCCTATGTCAGGGTTTCCGCGGGGTCTTAAAAAGTCTAAAATTCTGGACTTTAAATTTAAGGCCTTAAAAAGTCTTAAAAACGGCCAGATTTTCATCCTAGGTCTTAAATTTCATTTAGTCAGGTCTAAAAAAGTGTTTACCCTCGTTCATTTCCAGAAACGCTTGCCGCAGAAAGTTATTACAAAGTAGCAAAAAAGTATCGAGTTGTAGCCTACAAAGCGGAGCTCTAGAGCAGGGGTCTCCAACACGTCGCCCGCGTGCTCCAGTAGCTCGTGGCTTGACATGAGCTAGCTCGCCAGAGGCCGTTCACATATCGCGTCTTTTCCGCGCTCAAAATGTATACAGTTTGTTCAAATGTAGGCGCGCGGCAAGCGTGCTCATAATTGAAGCGACGCGTTGATTTTTTTACCAGGTGCAACGAGATGGAAAAAATCTAAACTTTTCAGAATGCCGCAAATGCACGCACCGCAGGTCATGTGACAGGAACCAACCAATCACCCCTTTCCATAACAACATTGAAAGCTCCGTCAACATGAAGGATGGGGGGCTCACCCAAACACTACTAATAAATATAAGCTAATGTGTAAATGTCAGTAATTTTTTTGACTCATTCTTTTTAAAAAAAAAATATTTAAAGGCTGAAATATGAGGTTTAACTTTGTATAAAACCTTTGTTGTCAAAACTTTATTTGAACTTGTACATGTTAGTAGATGACATGTTGCAAGACACTCTTTTAAAATCTAGCCATCATTTTTAATGGTATTTTAATGTTTATGTAAACAAAAAGTGCATATTGATGCTAATCAATTTGTTATTTGCTGTTTTTCGACATAAAACTTGTTGAATTGACTTCATTCTGTAGTATTAGTACTTTTTGAACAGGATTCTGTGATAACCGTGATAATTTTGGTCACTTTAATCATCTCATCATTTCCTCTCTAGTTAACTATCAACTATGATCAACTAAAATCAACAATAATTGTGTTTTTACAGTATAATATGCAAAAGTACAATTTTCTATTAAAAAATATCTACCTCTCCTTCTCTCTCTCACACACACACACACACACACACACACACACACACACACACACACACACACACACACACACACACACACACACACACACACACACACACACACACACACACACACACACACACACACACACACACACACACACAGACAGACAGATACTCTAATGATCCCGAGTTAACTATCTATCTAACTTGGATAATGCGTCGTGTAGGTCTTAAATTTCAATCTTAATGGTCTTAAAATGTCTTAAAAAGGTCTTAAATTTGACTTACTGAAACCTGCAGAAACCCTGCTATGTCTACTTTATCACTGTTACAACGGTTACACAAGTCAAGTGCAAAATATAAATAAAAGTATATACACTACTAAATTATACAAATGTATTATTTGACCAATTTTAAAGTTTTACTACATTTTCTTCCTGAAATCCACCTTGAAATCCTACCCCCTGTTGGGATCAGGATAATCCTGTTTTTTTGGATCAAAATTATCTAAATCCCTCTGACAAGTTTTGAACAACACAAACTGAAGGTTTGATCCAGATTAAAAATAGGATTGGATTCCCTGATCTAATCTGATTTCAGATTCCTTCTTTCCCTTTTGAACAACCCATTTTCAAGATTTGATCCAATCCGATAACCAAAATCCGATCAGCTTACCTTTGAACAACTGGGCCATGATAGCAATATGTTAAATCATGCTAGCATTATGCTAAATCTTGTTAGCAATATGTTAAATCATGCTAGCAACATGTTAAATCATGTTAGCAATATGTTAAATCATGCTAGCAACATGTTAAATCATGATAGCAACATGTTAAATCATGCTAGCAACATGCTAAATCTTGTTAACAACAAGGTAACCGTTTTATAAAAGCAATAAGGTTACTCGAGGCTAGCGCTGTATCACGGATTCATCCGTGATTTATTCACGTTCAGCACTAGCCTCGAGTACCTTATTGCTTTTATAAAACAACAAAATACAGCTTTAGCAAAGATGAAACTATATTTAATTTCTACAGTGAACAAATAGTGTTATTTATTTTACATTTAGGCTTAATTATTGATTTCTGTACCTGAATGCTACTGTTAGACTATGTAACTTTGTTATTTAGTATTCATCTCAGTGTAATTTGTGTATTTGCTCTTATTTTATTACTGACTCTTCACTTGTTTTAAACAATGTGTGAACTTCATCACTCAGGCTAGTAGTTTTTGATGTAGTATCGAAGAACTTCAAGTGCATTTTTATGTAATAAAATTTAAAAATTTACTTTAAGTATCTCATATACATTACCGTTCAAAAGTTTTGGGTCAATACCATTGTTTTTTTGTAATACTTTTCTTTAGAAATGACGCATTCAATTTATTAAAAGTGACAGTAAAGACATTTATAATAATGCAAAATCTGTATTTTTTTAATTAAATGTTTTTCTCTTGAACTTTCAAAGAATCCTGAGAAAAATGAATCACGGTTTGCACAAAAATATGACGCAGCAAACTGTTTTCAACTGTGATAATAATCATAAATGTTTCTTGAGCATCAGATCATCATATTATAGTGATTTCTGAAGGATCATGTGACACTGAAGACTGGAGTAATGATGATAAATTCAGCTTTGATCACAGGAATAAATTACACTTTACTATATATTCACATAGAAAACAGCTGTTTATAATATTTCACAATATTACTGGGTTTGTTTTGTATTTTTAATCTAATAAATGCAGCCTTGGTGAGCAGAAGAGACTTCCTTTTAAAAACATTAAAAATCTCACCGACCCCAATCTTTTGAACAGCGGTGTATATATATATATATATATGTACAGTATATACGTAAATGATCCGAACCATGAATTTTGTGATCCGTTCCTCCACTACTATCTATCTCTGTTTTTATTTTTGGCATGCTATGTTGTGAATGAGTAATTTTGCATATATATTTATGCAACATGTCAGACGTTCTGGACAGCCTCTCTGAAGGCCACCTGTGTGTATCTGTGCACGTTTAAAGCAGACGCTTCTCTGTGTTTAGACTGTGAGGATTCCTCTGGGACTGAAGTACGCCTGTCCCGCTGAGAGCACCTGGAAACTGGCCGTCTCGTCTCTGCTCAAAGTGCTTTCCATTGGCCTCCCTGTTGCCCGGCAACAAGCATCCTCAGGCAAATTCGACACCATGTGGCCGGAGCTGGCGAACGCTTTGAGGACTTTCTGTTTACCAAAAGGTGTTCAATTTCTCCTCAGCAGGATCATCATATCATGGCATATTAAAGGCAAACAGAGCTTGACTCCTTTCCTCTCGTATCCCACAGCACACCTCCAGATAATCTGTCCATACAGGAGTTCCAGAGGAACGAAGCTGTGGATGTGGAGGTAATTTCAGCTCTGACTGTATGAACACTAAACACGAAGTGGATTCTAGATTATTGCTAATAATGCTTAAAAAAAATGATGATTCATATGGCTGTATAATGGTGTTATGGACATTTGGATATAAAATTAATATTCTAAAATACAGTTAAGCAGCAATTTTGTGTAATATTAGTGACTAGTGAAATGATCTTAACCTTATTATATTAAATGTGTTAGATTTAACATTTGCTGGGACTTGATTATTTATTTGTGAAAAAAACCCCGCAATGAAACATGACAAATTGTGGCATTTTTTTTTTTTAACCAGGCTGTCATACATAGAAATTATATACGCATGCAAAAACAAAAAAGAAAATATAATATTTCATATCAATATGAAATTAAAATATATATGAAATATTCATAATTGATCATGTTGTATAGTCATTGTTTGCTTTTTCTATGCATTTTATAGTCAAATAAAACATGTAGCTGTAGTTTGCCTTTTTTGCCGAATCATTTTGTCAGATAAATACAGATAATAATAAGTTAATGTTTGTTCTTCCCTCATATTTAAAAAAATACAAAAAAAAAATCCTCATATATCGATATATATCGGATATTTGTGTTTAATGACTCTTACAAGTTCGATTAAACCAATCGAACTTGTAATAGTGATTAAACACAAATATCCGGCATCACATTTGGCCACTACTATGATAATGTACAAAATAAATATTACATGTTTAATCTTTTTTAATGTTTTTTGTCCTCTAGGTGGTGCAGTTGATCAGCACAGAGATTTTACCATTTGCCAACTTCATACCCAAAGAGTTCGTAGGTCGTATCATGAGCATGCTTAACAGAGGGTCGATTCACTCCCAGTCTTCATCGTTCACAGGTACAGAGAATGACGGATCAACCGTCGTCATCTGATTCACAATCTCTTACAGTTCCTAAAGCTAATATTCACAGATCCTGTCATTTACTCACTCAAAAGAAGATGTTCATGCTGCAAAGAAGGCTGTCAAGATCATAAAAGCATAAAGTAGTCCATAAGACTCATGCACTATGATCCAAGACTTCCTATGATATTTATTTTATTTTTTATTTATTTATTTAAACAGGAAAAGATTAAGAGCAATCGGGCCTGACTCAGTATAAAACTGATTTTCAGCAGGTTCCTGTTCTGCAGAACATGAATACCTCAAACACAACAGAACTCCAAGACCATACAATAACAAACACACAACAAGCACACAAACCACGATAGTAAACAAGCATCAGCAGGGGGCCATGAAGCCATCTCAGTGGTCACAGATATACCTGTCCATCAGATGGCGAGCAAAAGTTTGTTTAAATAGTCTTATTGATGTTATAGATCTGATGTGCTGTGGAGTCTCATTCCAGGCTCTAGTGAGCAAATTCAAGAAAGATCTCTGTCCATAGCAGTTCCTAAAAGCCGGCATAGGGAGAAGTCCATTTGCAACAGATCTCGTAGTGCGTTCGAGCCTTGAACTTTTGAGTTTTGGAGCCAGCGCAGACAATCCTACAGTAGTATGTCCATTTAAAATCTGATAAAAAAGGTTCAAACCATGGCTTATTCTATAGTTCTGAAATGTCAAGGCATTACTCAAAGATAGTGCAACACAGTGGTGAGTCCAGCCTGGAAGCCTGTTGTGGATCTTATAGGCTGTATTGTAGAGTCTCGCTACAGGTTCAAGGATCTCATTTGTTGTGAGTGACCAAACAGGTAAACAATACGACAGAGTGGACAATATAATGGCATGAAGATATGTTTTAGAAACAGAATGCAGTAGATATGGTCTAATTTTATTATAAACAAATAACTTTTGGTTTAACTTTCTGATTAAAATTTGGACATGATCACGATAAGTAAGATGTGAGTCAAGAGAGACTCCCAGATACTTATACGTGGATACAATTGAAAGTTTTTGATTAGAAAAGGTGATGAAATTTGATATAGACAGTTGTTTCCTAGATGAATGAAAATACATACATTCTGTTTTCTTAGTATTCAGTGTTAAATGGTTATCCTGCAGCCAATCATGTAAATGCTGTAGGTCTGAGTTAAGTTTGTAATTAATTGTATCAATATCTGAACCAGACAAAAAAATGACAGTGTCATCAGCATATAACAAAGTACTAGAAACATCAAACACATTAGGAAGATCATTAATGTACATAAGGAAAAGTAAAGGACCTAAGATGCTGCCCTGTGGGACTCCCATAGAACTCACTCGTGACCGAGATGTTACTGAACCGATTTTCACAGTCTGGGATCTGTCACTTAAATATGATTTAAACATATCTATTGCAGAGGAGGACAAATGGAAAGAAAGAAGTTTATTTAACAAAATTTGATGGTTAACTGTATCGAAAGCTTTTCGAAAGTCTATGTATATGACTCCAGTAACCTGACCTTTATTTAAAGACGCCCGTATCTGCTCAGTAAAAAGCAGCAAAGCCGACATAGTTGACCGCAATGGTCGAAAACCATGTTGACAATCACTGAGCAGGTTATTGTATTCAAGGTGATTAATTAATTGATTATATAATGTTTTTTCAAGTAACTTAGAAACAGTTGGGAGAATTGCAATTGGGCGATAATTCGAGATATTAGTTGGATCATCAGACTTGAGAATGCCTTGTGTGAGGAACAGAATGACATTAAAGGGGTCATGAACTGCATTTTATAATGTTATCAAGGTTTTTACATCACAAAACATCCTAATTTAGAAATAATAAGCTATTTTCTGTCCTGTTTTTGACCCTCTCTTTCGAACGCACGCTTTGATGGGCGTGTCGCATTCAAGACTTGGAAGTAAACGCCCACTGCTATGATTGGGTTACAGTTTTGCATATTAAAATAAGTAAGTACTTGGAGTTACCACAGTTATATTTGACAAAGGATGACTTACGAGTGATTTATGAATGAATGTAGCATAGTTTGTCACACTGCCGTTCTTAAAGGCTGTTCATAGTTCATCCTTGATGATAAAGTGAAAGACGTATACATTGTAATTTGCAGTGCTGTGTTTTAAATAAAATGAAACGTTACTGATGACAAAACAGAAGATGAAGCTTTTATTCAAGATTACAGCGAATGGCTTTGTTCAAAACAGTAATAAAAGCAGCGTAATGTACGTTCCGTATTCAATATAAACAATATAAATATGGAAATACATATCCATGACCATAAGATACACATGCACAACTATACAATACATTGCTGGGTACAAAAAATATAATAAATAAACAAGTCTACACTAAAACAACAACAAAAAACTCTAAACTCACATTATTTAACATCTTACACGTCACTAAACATCTCATTTATCCTCATCTCTGATTATATGTATCTGATAATCCAACACATTAACCCCATGAGTGCCGAAGCAAAGGAAAGAACAGCAAATCACAACTATTAAAAATGAAGTTCATCCATGCTTTATTAAAGTTAGGATCACAAAGACTGTTTTTCCTCAACTTTGCACTTCAAAACGTCTTGTAATCCTCAGATGTCTCTCTGGTTTTGTTGCTGGAGTAATCCTGTGTTTGCGTCTGTCCCGTATTTACTCCTACGTGACGTGCGACTCAGTGGGCGGGGCTAAAGAGGCGATGATGTAGAAGTGGGCGTCGATCTGACTATGACGTCATCAAAATCCGAAACGAGTCATTTCTGGGCTTGCTTTCAATAAAAGCTGTTTTTGGACTAATGAGGAAGTTTTGAGTTCTGAAACTTCCAGGATATTTCGATAGTACAATGAGCTCTTATATGTCAAAAGTTCTTAATTCATGACCCCTTTAAAGTCGTTGGATAACTTTTACGAAGCAGGGATTGGAGTATGAATGCACTAACTGTCCGCTCTCCTCCCGGTCAGAGGCTGAAATGGACATCCGTATGCGAGAGGAGTTCTCTAAAGTGTGTTTCGAGACGCTGCTGCAGTTCTCCTTCAGTAATAAGGTGTCGACGCCGCAGGAGGGCTACATCTCCCGTATGGCTCTGTCAGTGTTGCTGCAGCGGGCGCAAGACGTGCTCCGGCGCTTCGTGGAGGACGAGAGACTCAGTGGACGCTGCCCGCTGCCCAGGTCAGCTCACGAGAACACACACACACGCTGCCCAGGTCAGCTCACGAGAAACACACACACACACACACACACACACGCTGCCCAGGTCAGCTCACGAGAAACACACACAACAACACACAACGCTGCCCGGCTGCCCAGGTCAGCTCACGAGAAACACACACACACGCTGCCCGCTGCCCAGGTCAGCTCACGAGAACACACACACACACGCTGCCCGCTGCCCAGGTCAGCTCACGAGAACACACACACACACACACACGCTGCCCGCTGCCCAGGTCAGCTCACGAGAACACACACACACACACACACACCACACACACACACGCTGCCCGCTGCCCAGGTCAGCTCACGAGAACACACACACACACACACACACGCTGCCCGCTGCCCAGGTCAGCTCACGAGAACACACACACACACACACACACACACACACACACACGCTGCCCGCTGCCCAGGTCAGCTCACGAGAACACACACACACACACACGCTGCCCCTGCCCAGGTCAGCTCACGAGAACACACACACACACACACACACACACACACACACACGCTGCCCGCTGCCCAGGTCAGCTCACGAGAACACACACACATGCTGCCCGCTGCCCAGGTCAGCTCACGAGAACACACACACACACACACGCTGCCCGCTGCCCAGGTCAGCTCACGAGAACACACACACACGCTGCCCGCTGCCCAGGTCAGCTCACGAGAACACACACACACACACGCTGCCCGCTGCCCAGGTCAGCTCACGAGAACACAACACACACACACGCTGCTGGCTGCCCAGGTCAGCTCACGACAACACACACACACACACGCTGCCCGCTGCCCAGGTCAGCTCACGAGAACACACACACACACACGCTGCCCGCTGCCCAGGTCAGCTCACGAGAACACAGACACACACACGCTGCCGGCTGCCCAGGTCAGCTCACGAGAACACACACACGCTGCCCGCTGCCCAGGCCAGCTCACGAGAACACACACACGCTGCCGGCTGCCCAGGTCAGCTCACGAGAACACACACACACACACGCTGCCCGCTGCCCAGGTCAGCTCACGAGAACACACACACGCTGCCCGCTGCCCAGGTCAGCTCACGAGAACACACACACGCTGCCGGCTACCCAGGTCAGCTCACGAGAACACACACACACACACGCTGCCCGCTGCCCAGGTCAGCTCACGAGAACACACACACACACACACGCTGCCCGCTGCCCAGGTCAGCTCACGAGAACACACACACACACGCTGCCCGCTGCCCAGGTCAGCTCACGAGAACACACACACACACGCTGCCCGCTGCCCAGGTCAGCTCACGAGAACACACACACGCTGCCCGCTGCCCAGGTCAGCTCACGAGAACACACACACACACGCTGCCCGCTGCCCAGGTCAGCTCACGAGAACACACACACACACACGCTGCCCGCTGCCCAGGTCAGCTCACGAGAACACATACACACACACTGCCCGCTGCCCAGGTCGGCTCACGAGAAACACACACCACACACACACACACACACACACACACACACACACACACACACACACACACACACACACACACACACACACACCACACACACACACACGTTGCTGCAACAGCATTATGAGGACTCTCCATAGGCGTAATGGTTTTTATACTGTACAAACTATATATTCTATCCCCCTACACTGCCCTGTCCCTAAACCTACCCATCACAGGAGACATGCTGCATTTTTAATTTTTAATAAAACATTGTTTTTTATGTTTTTTAAGCTATTTGAATTATGAGGACTTTTGAAATGTCCTTATAAACCAACCATAAGTTGTAATACCAGTGTAATACACATGTCATTATACAAATTTGTGTCCTCATAAATCACATAAACCAACTCTCTCTCACATACATACACACACACACACACACACACACACACACACACACACACACACACCACACACACACACTGAGCCTTTCAAAATAGGACTCTACATAAAACTATAATGAGAACATCATAATTGTGTGTTTAGGACATGAGGTTTTTGTAATCAGACTCTCAAAAATGATATACAAATTTGCATTTAGATTTATCGGCCAATATATCAGTAATCGGCTTTCAAATATAAAGAATTATCGATATCGCCCAAAATGTTCATAATCTGCGTCCCCTAAAAAAATCTACTATTTTCATTAATATTTACACTTTGCATAAAGGATTTAAGGCTAGGTTCCCTGTTTATTGCTTAAAAGACTTAGCTTTAAAGCAGCATTACAGAGCACCATACAAATAATAGTGAATCCAATGAAGAAAAGCGTATTTTTTAGGATTCTACATTTATCGGTAAATCCAATATTACAAAACCGATGCAAAATTTCGGTAAAACCAATTATCGGTTGATCTCTAATTTTTAGGTAGTTTTGGGTAATAGCATTTTCGTTCAGATTTTACTGTAATTTTATTACCTATGTTATAAATGCTAATTAAAATAATATATCAAAAACATTTTCTTATTTGTTTCGCATTACAATGAGTGATATTTTTGACATTCATTTGAATATTTTTGGCATTAATGTGATGAATAAATGTGCTTTAATGACATGAAAATAAAATAATGCAAAAGAAAAAAATCCTAGGCTTACATTCTTAATGCAAGATGATTATTTTCTTTCTTTGGCTTTTGGGATGAAATGTATATGGAAGCTTAAAGTCTCAATTAGCCGTTTTGTTTTTATTCTGAAACAAGCTTCCATAGAAAAGTGCGTTGGACGTACAACATTCGCTTTCACAATGTTTTCACTAACTAAATTGCCCAGGACTATTGAGTATTCTTCACTATTTCTGTTTTTGAATCCTCTAGGCAACAAGTGACTGAGATCATCTTTGTGTTAAAAGCCATCAGCACACTCATGGATTCCTTGAAAAAGACTCAACCAGAGAACGGTGAGATGGGTTTGTGCTTCAGTTATTTGAACACAACCATGACGAACTTCTGCGTTTACATGAAACATAAACGCATTGCAAAAAATTCTTTCTTTTTTTTAGCAGCGCTTCTGTGTTGTACGTCACACGCATCACACACATGACCAGCGTCGGCCAATAGTGAGCCTGCGTGTGACGTATAACACAGTTACACTACGTGAACTCACTCGAGGCCGACAGAGAAGGAAATGAGTACTAGAACTTGAATAAAGTTGTTATTTTTGTTTGTTTTTTGCACACAAAAAGTATTCTCGTCGCTTGATAAATGTAAGATTGAGCCACTGTAGTCACTTGAACTATTTTAACGATGTCTTTAATAACTTTTCTGGGCTGTCAGGTTTCAATCCCTCAGAAGCCTATGGAGGAGTGACCCAGCTCTCAGATTTAATCACAAATATCTTCATTTGTGTTGCGAAAATAAAGAAAATTCTTACGGGGTTGAACAACATGAGGGAGAGTAATTACTGACAGAATTATCATTTTTTGGGTGAACTAACCCTTTAATAGATTACAGTAAGGTTCGTTAGTTAAAGTGTTACCAATGTATATATTATATATAAAATTCAACCCTAAAAGTGGCCATTAGGAGTGACTGCGTTAAACACCACTGCTGAAATACTCACGCTAATTTTGCATCCTTGTTTGTGCTCATCTCTTCTTCCTCTTGTCTGTGCGGGCGTCAGTGGATGGGAACGTGTGGGCTCAGGTGATCGCGCTGTACCCGACGCTGGTGGAGTGCATCACATGCTCGTCTCCCAAAGTGAGCTCCGCCCTCAGAGACGCCCTCGGCCCCTTCAAAGACTTCATGCAGCCGCCCGTCTCCAAAGTGCAGAACGGCGAATCGTGACTGAGCGTTTTTATTCCACCGCAAACATGAATGTGACTGTTTCATACACCACGCGCGAGGACTCCATCGTCATGGCAACCTGTTGATTGACAGCTCCAAATCCCATCATTCTAAGCTTCTTCTAATACGAGCTGACGGTAGACTCTGATTGGCCGACTTTAACGATGTATTAACTGCTACGGTAAATTTGCAGTGTTTGTTGTTTTTATGGGTTTTCTGGTTCGCCCCCCCCTTAATGTACAGTGTTTGGTGATAGTGTTAAAGATGTAATTAAGAATAACGTATTTGGATTTAAAAATCAAATCCAAAAAATCATTTAAAAAGAGAGAACGGAAACATCGTAATAAATACATGAAGGATGTTTTTTTTTGTGTGTGAAATTTTCTCAACAGCAATGAATTTTATGCAAGATGTTACTGTAACATTCCATGTCATCTTTAGCCGCATTGAGAAGGGTTGAACCCGGTGTGTGTACAATAATAAATGGTACAGTTCTATGAACATCAAACGTATCGCTCATCTGGTTATTCATTAAACGTATTTCACTTCCAGTAGGTCAGAAGATCCTTCAAATATGACTCTGAAAAACGTTTCAAGCTTTTTTGAATGTTCATGAAGCATTAAATAAGTGCGTTTTAACGGTTAAAATCAGGAAGGCATTATACCACGCGTTTGACACGCCATACTGCATCTAAAAATACTTCAAACTATTTTATTATAATGCATGCTTGCAGCTTATGAAATCATATTAATTGAGAAACAATAAACAAGGCAAAAACTGATTAAAAAAAACTTCACCTTAAATGTTTTCCTATCTACATTAAATACATTTCCCATTTACATTTGACCTAAAATCTTAATCCTGAAAAAAAATTTAATAATCTGGATCATGGATGACTTGATTTCACTTGCATTTGCTTTACTGCCAAAAATAAATAAAAAATCGCAATTGGATTCTCATTCGAATTGTCTTCAGTTTTGAGTTAACAGGAGGGTTTTTATGTTTTTGGGCGAAGCCATTTTGCCTCAGTACGACTGAAACGCTGTATTGACCAATCAGCATCCAGGACCAGAACTATCCGTTTTATAATATATTTTTATTGAATTGTTTTTTTATTATCTGAAAATCCTTGTACAAAATGCGTAATTTGGCAAGTTAACGTACTATAGCGGGACACGTGGCGCTCTTTATTTATCAAATATTTTATTAAAAATTATGTATCATTTGAAAGCTTATGAACTCAGAATTCATCTGGTGAAAGTCGTTTTGAAATTAGACGTTTACTCGAAATTCTTTTTGCGGACTCCTCCCCTAGTGGGCGGTGTCAGGTTTCATATTACAACATGTGTTTTAACTGCTTTATAATCAAAACCCTTTAATCATGACAAAACCCGTATCGTCTGAGGTCTCAAGGTTCTGTATATTGTGATAGACGTGATATTTGGACTGAAATTTATTAATTTGTTACAGGAGAATGCTTTAAAAAAATTATATGGAATGTTTTTGGTACAGCGCCTAAACTAAATATCAGGAACTTCAAGTTTTGTGATATCAACTTCAAATTTTGAACATATATGGCTTTGATTTTATAGTAATTTAGGTAAAATAATGTTGATATATATATATATATATATATATATATATATATATATATATATATATATATATATATATATATATATATATATATATATATATATATATATATATACAGTGGTGCTCAGAATTAATGGCACCCCTGGTAATTATGATCAAAAATGGCTGTAAAAAATAAATCTGCATCGTTTATCCTTTTGATCTTTCATTCAAAAAATTAGCAAAAATCTAACCTTTCATTGAAGTAAAAGAATTGAAAATGGGGGGGAAAATCACATTATAAAAAATATTTTTCTCCAAAACACGTTGGCCACAATTATTCATACCCCTAGAATTTTTTATGAATAATTTATCTATGAAGTATATTCCCATTAATATTTACCTTTTTTAGCACACCAGGGTGACTAGGAACATGAAATTGTCCAGCTATGACTTCTTGTGTTACAGGAGTTTAAATATGAGGAAGCACAAAGGCCAAATTCCCTTAATCATTCATCACAATGAGTAAAACCACAGAACATGGTTCTGATGTGCATCTAAAGATTGTTGAGCATCACAAAATAGAAAGTGGATGTAAGAAAATATCAAAAGAATTAAAAATCCCCATTTCCACCATCAGGGCAATAATTAAGAAGTTATAATCATCTAAAGATGTTACGATTCTGCCAGGAAGAGGACGTGTGTCTATATTTTCTTAATGGACGGTGAGGAGGAAAGTTTGAGTGGCCAAAGACTCTTCAAGGATCACAGATGGAGAATTGCAGAGATTAGTTGAGTTTTGGGGGTCAGAAAGCCTATTAAAAAAAATCAAACAACCCCTACATCACCACATGTTGTTTGGGAGGGTTTTAAGAAAAATTCTCCTCGCTCCTCCAAATACAAACTCCAGCATATTCAGGTGTCAGACACGACTGGATCTTCAAACAGCACGGGGTTCTGTGGTCAGATTAAACTAAAAAAAGAGCTTTTTGGCAGCAAACACGCTAGATGGGTTTGGTGCACACAAGGATAAAAAGTATCCCATGTGTACAATTTAATATACCGTTGGATCTTTAATGTAGTGGGCCTATTTTTCTGCTGGAGGTCCTGGGCATCTTATTCAGACACATGGCATTGTGGATTCTATCAAATATCAACAGATAAAAAATCAAAACCTGACGCCTTCTGCTAGAAATCTTATAATGGGCCGTGGTTGGATCTTCCATCAGGACAGCGATCCAAAACAAACATCAAAATCAACACAAAAATGTGTTAGGGAGCACAAAATGAAGCTTCTGCCATGACCGTCCCAGTTCCCTGAGCTGAACCATATAGAAAATGAGTGGCTGAACTGAAGAGAAGAAGCACCAACATGGATCTGTGAATCTGCAGGATCTGGAGAGACTCTGTATGCAGGAATGGTCTCTGATCTCAGGTCAGGTGTTCTCCAAACTCATCAGGCATTATAGGAGAAAACTCAGAGCTGGTATCTTGGCAAAAGGAGATTGCAAAAAGGTATTTAATAAAAGGGTATGAATAATTGTGGCCAACGTGTTTTGGAGAAAAATATTTTTTATAATGTGATTTTCCCCCCCATTTTCAATTCTTTTACTTCAATGAAAGGTTCGATTTTTGCCAATTTTTTGAATGAAAGATCAAAAGGATAAACGATGAAGATTTATTTTTTACAGCCATTTTTGATCATAATTACCAGGGGTGCCATTAATTCTGAGCACCACTGTATATATATATATATATATATATATATATATATATATATATATATATATATATGTGTACATTTGTTTTACAGTACATTTAAACTTCCATAACTCTTTCATACTTTAATTTTTCAGCAATAATCTGCTGAGTGTCTTCTATAAAGATTAGGTCTATATTACAAAGCATTCTTGAATTACAATCATTTTAAGTTTAGATAGTCCTTTCCCGTGTCTATTATCAGAAACAGATAAAGGGTTATCTCGTCTCAGTAGCTACTTCTGGTCCATCTTTACAGTGTTGTTTTATATTGCTTAAAGAAACATACAAAAAAAACTCAAAAAGATTAAACTTATTACATTTCAAAGAAGTCCAAATAGCAGCAAACAGTATAGATAAACACCATAAACCTAGAGACATACAGAACAAAAGGGGAATTAAATAATCAATACAATATTACCCAAGGGGGTTATCAACAAAAAATACCTTCAGAAGATTGTATAATTTAAGGGCTGTTTTATTACGCATGAGTCTTATCTTATGATATCTTTACAGTAAGCAAGTGAGTGTCAATAGGCCCATAAAAAAAATCAACTCATTCAAAATCACGTGCTCAAAGTCTCGTGTGAAGTCAGCACAGCGCCATTGGCTGAAGAACGCCCGAGGCGTGGCCACTTTTGGGGGTGTGTGTGTCGTGGGCGGTGTCCCTCTGACACCCCATTGGCTGCGCTCCCAGCCAATGACGGAGCAGCTGAAGGGAGTGTAGCCCGCTCACGAGACGAGTACTACGACCATTCAGCTCGGAATCTTCGCGCGCTCTGGAACGCTCAGCGCGAATTCTTGGAATTCTTTTTAAACGGATTCGAATTCCCTGCGTTCTTCGGGCGATGAGAGCGCTTTATCCGTGTACTGGCTGAGGTAGTAGTTTGTGCTGTTGGTTGGGATGTGACATTGCCCGTTATGGAGATGACTGCGCAAGCTACTCCCTTGCCAGTGCTGGTTACACTCTTCCCAAGCTGGAATTCGCTTTGGAATCCAAATCGTCTGGGGGAAAAATATGTTTTAATGTGATATGTGTGTGATATAGTCATCATGTTGTGTTGTGTGCATGTTAAAATTGTTCTGAGAGTTGTTTAAACGTGTGCCTCATGGTAAGTCTAATTTAAATTCAATAAATGTGTATCTTATGAAACACATTGCTGTCTTAAGTGTCTTTTTTGCTTCTATTAATCTTTGTTTTTTTTATAATGATCTGTTCTTTTTGCCACTGAGTTGTGAGTTAATAGGGATTGGCCATATGTCCCAGTTTTCTTCAGTTTTTTTTGTCGAGCACAGCAGAAAAGCAGGTATTACCCTCGGGAACACGACGGGTTGGGTTATTAATTTTAATAGATACTTGATTTTGCCCTTGGGATGGCTAATACATGTAGGTCATACTCTACTGTTGCTATGAAGAGAGCTCTGACGTGGCTTTTTCTGCCCACTGCCGTAGAATCATCGATCGTGACGTCACGTGGTACCGAACGACATTACCTGGGATGGTTTGGACCACTCAACCCGAGCACGTGCATCTAGTGTACGTTAATAATTGAATCCTTGAAGGAAAAGTGCAGTCAATGTGCATTGAATGATGTGCTCTGATGAAAGGGTTGTCCTCATTTAACCCTGAAGACCTCGGTTAAACTATAACTTAGAAATATGACTATATATATATATATATATGTATTATCTTGATCTGAATCCTAACATTATTAGTTTTATCCCAAAAAGGGAAGTACCAATATATCATCAACACGTGTTTAGTATTAAAGGTTCTAAAAGAATATTGATAAACACAAATCTGAACTAACATCTTCTGTGTGTTAACTGCTATATGAATCTCTTGATCTGGAGCATGTGCTGGAGGTGGTGGTCGCACTTTACTGGGTTTTATTGCGGAAGTACACGATTAGTGTAGATAATGTGCTGACGTCATTCATGCAGTGAATGCAGCACGTAGGCTCAAAGCCATTCGGGAAAATCTGAGAAGATCCTTCAGTTTTACACTTCTAAGGTTCGTGACCTAGAGATAAAGCGCTGTCCTTCAGAAACTCAAGTGTTTTAAAGACGTTCATGTTCGAACAGGGTTTTTAATCCACTGCAGGCGTTTTTCAAGATCGTAAACTCTGGGAATATTATTACCTCAGCTGTTATGGCAAATATGTGGACTTCAACTCACTTTCTGATCATAAGACCTAAGGCTAGACTCTTCATCGCCCAGGAAGGTTTTATTCTCAGAGGAGGTTCGTCAAAATTGCATGTAATTAGCAGATCATATTTCTTTGTTGGGCAGAATCTTTAAAGGGTAAATTACCCAAAAAAAATGAAAATCAATCTCTTCATTGTTCCTTCACTCCCCCAAATCTGTATGATTTCCTCAACACTAAAAAATGTGTCGGTTCCCATTACAAAAAAACCAAATGACTTATCAAGATGGATGCCATATCAAAGCAAGCAATTTTACGTTTAAAAGACATTTAATGGCCGTCTAAACACACAGCCCAGACGTCACCGCTAAAACAAGGCAAAATTTGAACTGTTAATAGACATCTAAAGACATATATAGCCTAAGAATAGTCATCAATTAGATAACAAAGAAAAGAAATGAAACCACCCTGTAATCAACTTTACTTACATGATGGAATATCAAACATCTCGCAAGTTATTTTGGCAACAACTGCATGTAACCAAATTCAAGGTTATTTTGGCTAGAAGTGTGTTACTCAGCGGGACTATATCGCGACTATATCGGACTATATCGGGTCTATAGTTAACCCAAATGACGGCTATTGCTTGCTGGGATATTATGCAAATTAAACATTATAAGCCATTCAGTGCTGTTCTGTCTTACAGTATTACGCTCTCACTTAATTTGAGTATTTTTAAACACATTTTAGTGATTTATATGACTTAACGATCAACATCAAAGATGCGGCTATCTTAACTGCGTTGATTTTATTCGCGCCAAAATGGTTTACCTGCCTTAAAAGTCCATTAAAACCATAAAAGTAATCATTATGGTCAGTTTCTCAATCAAAACTAAATCATTACTCACCGGAAATCACCAGCACACCAATCAAAAACAAATTTGGCGCTTGAAAAATGCAACGCAAATTCGAATTTATAAGTTTCGAAAAGCGTGGCGGGAAGTTATCAGCGAATAACTGATATCACATACAATAGAAGACATGGTCAATAATGATAACATGTTTGGTTTGGTGTGAACCTACGACTTTATTCTTATAACAGCTGTCTGGAATTTTTTAAGTTTTACACAGGGAGTACATTTGGCTAAACATATGAAATTATTCCTGTTATTTTAGAAACATTTAGAAACATCTTGAGTTTTTATTAAAAATCTGTCGGCCATTTCAATAAGCATTAATGGAGCCACATAAGCAGTGTATGAATCACTGTTCAGTGCATGTGTGTGTGTGTGTGTGTGTGTGTGTGTGCACTTCCCAGAATGTGCCTTTAGTAAGCATGTGATGCCCTTGCAGTGCCGTCCACCCACACAAACGACTGCGCTAAAGTGTTAGAGAGCTGTACACACACACTCTCTCTCACACACAACACACACACACACACACACACACACACACACACACACACCACACACACACACACAACACACACACACACACACACACACACACAGCTGAATCTATGGCCAAATTAGTCTTGTTTTGGTCACACTCAGGTTGTGCTGACCAGATGGCCACTCTCTTGGGGAGTGTGTATATGAGCCTGTTTGCACATTGTGTGTGTGTGTGTGTGTGTGTGTGTGTGTGTGTGTGTGTGTGTGTGTGTGTGTGGTGTGTGTGTGTGTGTGTGTGTGTGTGTGTGTGTGTGTGTACGAAAGCCTTTCCAAATGCTCACAGCGGGTTTGTGCTGTAGAAGAGGAAGGTGCCACTGTGAACATGATGTAGCGCTAGTCAGACCTCCGCGAACCTCCACACGGGAGCCCTGAAGAACAGATTGCAGGTAGGTGTTAATTCACGTACAGAAATCAAAGGTAATGCTCGCTGAACATGACACTTCTCCACTGACACATCCTAAAAATCTTACAGAGATATGAGTGGAAGATCGAGTCGGCATTATTTAGCTATTGCAGATATACAGCGCACAAGAGAAACCAAAACAGGATGTACAAATAACAGCCAGAATTGCTTTGATTTTTTCAAGGAACGCAAAGAAGGAAAACCACAAACTAAACATTCAAAGGATAAATGAATATCCTGAAAGGACAAACAAAACACGCTTGTTTCCGCCTAGCTGCCAGATGAGTGCGGATAAACAAACTGCGGTGGGTGGCCATCTGTCCACGGACAACTTCAAACAGTCGGACAACTCCTTTAGTCACTGTGCAAAGTTATAACTCATAAACTGATCCCGTCGTCCCACGCGGAGGCTGGGAACGTTGACGTGGGTCTTCAAAGTCAGTAGATGTCGACTTTTAAGTCTTAAAAGCAAATGTCCTTGTTGTAAATGAGCTCAAACGCAGAGCGAGTTCCACAAACTCCAGCAAGACGCTGTGCGAGCATCCGAGCGTTGTGTTAGAGACGGATTCAGTCCCATTCGCTTGGCGCCCTGCCTCCTGATTGGTCAGCTCGGCTGAGGCTGTTTACTGCGGTTCATTAGAGGAATTATGAAGACCGAGATATCATCTCCAGATCCCAGCCGGTCTCCAGCGATTCTCCAACCTCGGTCCCTCAAGACTCCTCGGGCCTTCATCACCAGGTCTTGAGCTGCCATAGTGTACCTGAAACACAATGCTCTTCAGATCAGTCTTTCACAATCACAGGGATAGTTCAATCATCATTTAATTATATTAGTTTAATTGAGTGTTTTAGGGTGTCACATAACTGGGGTGTGTTTCCCGAAAGCATCGTTAACCAAACATGGTCGCAAAATCTGTCTTTATCAACGTAGTTCAATGAGTCGGTGTTTCCCGAAAGCATCGTTCTAGCGAACATTCGTAAAGTTGTGTTTCGAACGACGGCTCTCGATCTGTGGTTAAAGCCGTTTCTTGTTTGCATGACTCAATAAATCCTGATCTTGAGCAAAATAAGCAAGCTGACTTTCAGTACAATATATATCTTTTATTTAGGATACATACAAAGTGTCATTTACATCTTTAAATTTGTCAAGAGATTTAAAGTGTAGTTTTTGAAGAGTGTGCATTTGTGAACAAACTCTAGTGCGTAAGAACGAGACTATGATTGAATCTGGAAATAAAGCAAAATAACTGAGAAAAACGAGAAATAGTCCTCAGACATCAATTAGATCTCAAACTGATTCATTAAAATAAGTTAATACTCCAGCACGTGTGTGACGTCATTAAACCCACGTGTTTGAACGATCAGTGTGCGATAATACGGTTTCGGGACGAGCTAGTTGATTTATTCAATGATGCATCGTACTATAGTAGTGAAGCAGCGAGTTACGGCGTTGTTCGAGAAACACACTGTGTTTAACCCCATCTGTGAATAAAGTAAAATTAAACAGAATCACAAGAGCAGCAGGTCAAGTCATAGGATCCAAGCAAAAGTCAGTCGATCAATTATAGGAAATTGCTGTTTAGAGAAAAGCTTCAACTATAACAAGAGGCACAACACACCCCTTGAATCATGTTTTTGAATTATTACCATCTCGTTGTTGTTATAGAACACCTAAAGCAATATATAAACAAACTCAAATGCAGTAAGGGGTAGGAAATGTGAATGTTTTAAGCTTTGATATTGTGGGTGTTGTGTATTGTTAATTGTTTTCCATTTAAATTTTCAGCTAGGACTGAACAATAAAATACTACAACAACTTAATGTCTTTCCAAACCCATTTGACTTGGAACAACATGAGGGTGAATGAATGATGACTGAATCTTTGGGTGAAGAAGAAAACAATATCTTGAAATGTCCTTCATGCGTCTTTATCACTCTAAAAATGCTGGGTTGTTTTAACCCAATTTTGGGTAAAATATGGACAAACCATAAGACAAACCATTTTTTAAAATTGCATTTTAAATCCAACATTTGGGTTTGTCCATATTTTACCCAATATTGGGTTAAAACAACCCAGCATTTTTCAGAGTGTATTAACACTGATGGTTCTCGGCTTGAGCCTCTAACACAGTCACCAGTGCAGATCTTCAACCACTGAAGCTTCTTTGTTGGCATTCCATTCACACTCTTAAAAATAAAAGTAACAAAACCATGTGGTTCCCCCAAGAATCTTTCAGTGAACATTCTAAAAAAGAACCTTTCTACACTATAAAGAACCTTTTGATCAATTCCTTGGATGTTGAAGGTTCTTCATGGAATCTTCAATGTCTTTATTTTCCACAAAGTGTTGGAACATTCTTTTTAGAATGTTCACTGAAAGAAATGATTCTTCTATGACATCACTTTTTGGAACCTTTATTTTCATATTAAAAGCCAAACCTCATTCTCTTCTACGTTACCCATCATGCTGTACTGTGTGTTCCTGTTTTACACGAGTAGATAGTTGATACTCAACCAAAACTGAGGAACCTGCCTGTGCTGGTCATCAGGGTCACAGTTTCCAAGGAAACCAGACACCGCCTCTGCCACTTCCTGATTGGACAACACGTCCCAGAGTCCATCAGTAGCCAGCACCATGACATCATCAGCGCCGTGCTCATGCTGAGACAGGTTATAGACCTTCACCTGTAGAAATGACAGATTACAATACACAAACATTCATGCGCCAATTATTAGTAAATCAGTGAATTTATATCAGTGTGTAGCTTGACAACTGAAACACCCCACGAATGATCTATTTAACTTAACAGAAGAAGTGCTTAGTGTGATCAATAATCAAATTGTTTTAATATAAAATTTTAAATATTAATTTTCAAAGAAATGTTGTCTAATAAGTGATAAACTGCTTTGTGATTTTATAAATCGACATTTTTATTTTTTTCCAAAATGTTAAATTTAAACATCAAAGCATTAGATTTATTTAGTTATTGATTTGTTTGTTTGTTTCATATCAGAACAGAGTAAAATCAGTTGTAACCAAACAAAATAAATGATTAAAAAAATTAAATTGACTAGCTGGAAGATTTATTAGGTAACATTATAAAATAGAGAAAAGCACATGCACAAGTAAATAGCTACTGATTAATGTAAAAACAATGTGTTTCATTGGGTAACAATGAATATGGTACTTAATGTCCGTGAAAAATGATTTATTAAATATTGATGTCTCTTTTGTCTCCTCATGCTTATAACTGGTAAAATCACTGAAACACTTGTAGCTTCATCTGTCCTAACTGACTCAAACGCTCTTAAAGCTGAACTTCCTTTAACAGCCGACTGGCCAAACGCTCACAATCCCACAATCCCACACTCCTGTTAGTGTCCAGAGACTCACACGTCGTGACTGACTCACACATCCACAGCAGAGACCAAAGCAATCAGCTAAATCACTCACAGATGCTTTCTTAAACTGTTCTGTGATGCATGAAAATTAGAAAAACAGAGTTTTTTTTCAATTATATTATTAATCGTAATGTATCAAATAAAATTATTAATTATAATTATATACATTTTTTAATAAAAAAGTTTCAAAAATTATATATTTAATGTGGATAAATGAATACATTTATTTAATATTTTAATAATAAATCCATTTAATTATCTATATATTAGTTTATTTAAAAAATATTAAAAATTAAACACACACACGATATATATATATATATATATATATATATATATTAGATATATAATATTATATAATATATATATATTAAAAAATCTAAATAATAAAAATAAATATAATTAAAATATGCACATTTAATTTATTTTAAATTACTAGATTTTATTCAATGTTTGAATATACATTATTATTTAATCGATTTGACTTTCATTTATTATATGATACATTTGATTAATATTATAATTAAATGATTATACATGAATATGATGTTGTTTATATTTTTTTAAATTTACATTTACATTTCCTAGTAAATTAAAAAAATTCTCAATATATTTAAATAATAAAACAGTTTTTTTACTAAATTATCTATACATTGTTTTATTTAAAATATATTTTAAAATATAAAATAGATTAGAATAATAGACTAGAATACATATATATATATATATATATATATATATATATATATATATATATATATATATATATATATATATTAGAATACTTTTTATAAATTAATATACTTTTTTTCTATATTTTTAATATATATATATATATATATATATATATATATATATATATATATATATATATATATATATATAAAATATCACACACACACATTTAAAATTAAAATATTTAAAAATCTAATAAAATGTATTATAATATATTTATTATAGGGTTATATTGTATTATTTATTATTATTATAGGGTTATATATATATATATTTATATGTAACATAGAAAGTTAGACAGATGGATAGAAATCATATTTGCAAGTGTCTAGTTGTCCTTGATGACCCAACCTCGACCTTTCACCCAGTGTGTGCGCAGCAGACAGGAGACGAGCGACTCGATCTAACCAGAGCACAGTTGACTGAGTTCTTCATGTTGCACAATCATATAACGGGGGAAAAGTGCATCGAGGAGGAGGAGGAGGAATAAGAAAGACAGATCAAAGAGAAAGAGAGAGGAGAGAGAGAGAGTGCAGACGGCGGGACGAACCGCGGATGAACTTTACACAGCGTGTGAATTACAGATCAAGAGAGCTTCAGAAGATTTGAGGAGAGACTCGTGTCACTGGAGGATCTGCAGATTTAACTCCAAACTGCATTCTTAAAGCAGAAGACACGAGCACAACTGATATACAGCACATTTATATAGATATCTGAGGCTAGAGAAGCTTCAAATCTGACAAACTTCCCATACTACCTCTGAATAGGATGTCTACTTCATAAATTGTATGAAAATTGTGGAAATAATGGTTCAGATCACTCAAACCACATGTGGAAATGGTGCGCTCTTATATGTGCAGTAATGGAGTCTGGTGTTCCCCTAGTGGAAGAGTGTGTTACTGCGCTTAAACAAGATCGCACAAGCTATGTTTCCATCCACACGTTTTTATCCGCATTAAGTGATAACGAATGAAAAATGCCTTATGGAAACAGTAAAATTCAATTGAATTTCATGAATATCGACTCAAATGAAATGCGTTCGGTCTCATGGGATTTTATCTTGATGGATATACGGCTTATGCGATAAACGCTGATGGAAACGTTATTATGGTGTGATCCATTTTGTCTAGCAAAACTTTGTTCGCAAATGTTTGCTTGAATGTTGTGCGAAAATGAATGGAAACACCTTAAAATGTCTCAAATCAATTCGATATACCAATTTGATCGCAAAACAGCATGTGACGTCATTACACACAGGTTTTATATTCGCTTTAAAGCCGTTGGATGGAAACACACTTTCACCAGCTTTATTCAAATGAGGTTTTTTTACTGAAGATAATTCGATTGACAAGTGGATGGAAACTTGGCTAATGAAAGCTCATTTTTGGAGATATAAACCGAATATTTGAAGCACAACTTGTTCAGATTTTTGGCTTTGATTTTCTTGCAGTTTTAGAGTCCAACATGTTTTGAAAACATGTAAAATAGGAATAATTAATTTTTTTAATTTTACATTTTCATAAACTCAAACTTCTATAACTTTTCCCTTTCTTCATTTATTTCACTTCTACAAAAATCTGCCAAATGTCTTCTTTAAAACAAGACCAATCTTACATCTATATTCCAAAGCATTCTTCAATTGCAACCATTTAAGTTGAATGTGCATTTTCCCGTCTATTCAAATTAAGGAGGGGGGGGGGGGGGGCACTTAAGAGGTTAACAAGCAAAACAGACCCGATTTCTGACCCAGAAACCCTTGCAAAAGCACTGTGATGTCGGCACCAGATGGGAATTCATTTTTACTGACAACCGCAATTTCAAGATACCTTTTTTTTTGGGGGGGGGGGGGGTACCATAGTAAATGTCCAAAAAACATGATAACCCTATGCAAACATGGTAATGCCATGGTAAATGTCCACACAGTATGGTAATCACATGTTACCATATGCAAAATAATAACACCTTGTTTAAACATGATATTAACAAGTCATGGTATTACCATGTTACATACCTTTTATCATTCTTTGCTAGTGAAGTAATGAAGTCATCAATAGTGTGTGTGTGGTGTGTGTGTGTGTGTGTGTGTGTGTGTGTGTGTGTGTGTGTGTGTGTGTGTGTGTGTGTGTGTGTGTGTGTGTGTGTGTGTAATGTGAATTACAAACCTCGGGAGAACACAAGAGGAAGGGTTTGATAGCGATGTCAGAGTCGTGAACCTTCAGGTCGTGATCGCCGAGTCCTCGAGTGATGCCGATGGTGGCCAGAACACGAGCCTACACACACACACACACACACACACACACACACACACACACACACACAAACACACACACACACACACACACACACACACACACACACACACAACACACACACACACACACACACACACACACACACACACACACACACACACACACACACACACACACACACAAACTCATTTCATATATGCAGTATTTCCCAGTCAAAGTAAAAATGTCTCTACACTCGTAAAAATAAAGCGTCTTTATTGATATCAATGGTTCCACGAAGAGCCTCAAACAAGGTTTTTATAGTGGAAAAAGGTTCTTTAGATTTTCTTTTCTTTTTTTGACATTTAACATCTTTATTACATTTTCTACATTGCACAAAGAAAAAACTCAGTAATATTGTGCAGTAATATTCTTATATATGTAAACAATTTATATTTTAACACAAGTAATGATTTAGGAAAGGAAAAAAAAGAGAGAGATGAGAAATTAATAAATAAATAAAGGGTGGGGGGAGGAAGTAGTAGTAGTAATAAGGTTTAGGTTCAATGATTGCTGACTTATTAAAATAATTAATGAAGGGTTTCCATACTGTATAAAAATGATCAGTCTTATTTTTGAAGGAAAATCTAATCTTGTGGAGTTGAAGGCGGTGTGTAACATCTGTAATCAGGGCGGAACAGTGGAGGGATTTTCACTGTGCTTGCTTATTTATCCCGGCTTCCAGAATTAAATATGGACTTGTTTTGTGTTTGAGAAAAGTCTTCAGCGTGTGTTAAAACATAAAGGGCTCATTGAAGTCTATAGTTTAAGGGACCGTTTCTTTGTTAAAGCTTTCAAAGACACTTTCCAGTCAGTAAAGCAATAGAGAAAGAGAGAGAACGCATTATCTTGATGTTCTGAGACGACTCTTCTGTTTATAGTTAGAGCCTGGCCAAATACAACCTTGAAAGCTTGTGTGTGTGTGTGTGTGTTTGTTGTGTGTGTGTGTGTGTTGTGTGTGTGTGTGTGTGTGTGTGTGTGTGTGTGTGTGTGTGTGTGTGTGTGTGTGTGTGTGTGTATAAATTATGTTTATCTCTTCTTATCTAAGTCTTTCAAAGAGGGGAAGCTCATTTTCAGCCTACATCATACAAATTTTCCATTTATTTATAGCCTAGCTAGCCTAGACTACTGAATGAATGAATGAATGAATGAATGAAAAATCTGGTTCTGCTTTGACTGTCAAACCTCTTACAGTGTGATGTTGCTGTTTGCTCTATATAAGTGTCAGTGTTTCTGAACTCCTGAAACGCCTCCATTGAGTTTCTTCCGGGAACGAACACGTCACAATATTCCTCATAATAATAATTAATACGCAGAATAAAGGGGCGGGGCCTGGTTGAGTTAGTTAGTAGTGTGTTAAACTGGCGGTTATGGGAAGGGGCGGGACATTTCCCAAACACACTCAAAGCGCTCGACCAATCACAACACACTGATCCAGCCGACCAATCAGAGCACAGAGTGCTTTTCAGGAGGAGGGCTTCATAGAGACAGGAAGTAAACAGAGCGTTACTGACAGACTGGGAAGAGAGGAGCCGCAACAATGGAGAATATGAGGAAAATAATCAACATTCAAGCTCTTCCTGTTGTCAATTATTTGATCCCTTAAAACTCATCTCTGATCACCAAAATGACATATTTAAATGTTTTCTTCTGTCTTCAAATATCTTGAATGTAACTCGACACCCTCGCCTCATTTAGTATGCGTGGTTCTATGAAAATGCAAATGAGCCCCGCCTCCACTCACTCACTCACTCAGAGATCCACTGGTTGACGATCACACGTTGATCTGATTGGTTACAAGCTCGTTTGTGACGTCAGAAACACCAGCGATTTCAAAGTGTGTTTTTGAGACTGTCTTTGGTTCACTGCAGTTTTAAGAGGAAAATACTGATTTGCAGATTAAAAACACCACATAGACACATAAACAACATCAAAAACTTGATTTTCACCACAGGTGGGCTTTAACACTGTTCACTTGGGAACCAAAATGTTTCCTCTATCTATGGCATCACTGTGAAAAAACCCTTATTTTTAAGAGTGTACATGATGGTTAGTTTGATAGAGGGAATTCAGCGAGCAGATCTTTCCCAGAATGCCCCTGCTGGTTAATAATACACATGCCCTCGACCAGCTGCTTTCTCAGACTCGCGGCGGAGTCGTTTTTGATATCGGCAACCGAACGCTAACGAGACGAGGATCAGGATTCAGAACAGATGCCTTCACTCGTCACAACACACTGATCCCAGAACACATTAACAACCCAACAACTCCAACAACTCGAGGAGGGAATCTTCAGTGGGACCCTTCTCACATTTCCAGGGTCCTCAGAAGCTCCCAAAAAAAAAAAAAATCCATGATAGTGTTTTCATGACTTTCCAAAAGAGGAACAAAATTCAAGAGATTGATCACGTTTGGCCTTTCTCTTTGCAATGGCTCGGTGTCGCTGACATCAGAACAGCAGACGTGTGCACTCTCACGACACGACTTCTGAACGTCTGGACATTTCTTTCGCTGGCCTTGATGTTTTTTTTCCCTTTCTCAACTTCTCTGATATGATAGTTCATTCTCCAGATATGGCCAAAGATTAAGCTAGAAAGATCCTTGTGAGGTCATTGAGTTCACATTTTAATTCTTTCTTAAAGAGACAGAACTGAAATTAATCTCTAATCTCCAATGTGTAAACCAATTCACAATCAGAGAAAACAAATGTATATATTTGCAACTTAACCCAATTCATATTCACAAAATGCCTTTTGCAAATAGCTCAAACAAATGTATATGTACAAATGCAAAACACAATTCAAAGTATTTTTGTACTTTTCTAAACGTTTCAACAAACATGTACGAATTAATTGTTGTATCCGCTGATGTTAAATTTGAAAATCATCCCTTGTGTTTATAGATCGCTATGAATTTGTGTTAGACTAGTTTGAACTAATTAATTTTTTTAATTAATTTTCAAATTTTATGAATTAAACAGCTCATAAACATATTTTATCACTAGAGAAAAAATAAATATGCCCTAAAACATATGCAATAATTTAATAAGTTTCTTCTTATATAGAACATTTTTGGCATAAAGTGTTCTTTAAAATTGAGTCAAGAACCCTAGAGTTCTGTAATAAACCTTTTTTCTAAGAATGTAGAAAGACGAGAGCAACTAAAGTCGCACTTAAAGGATTAGTTCACTTTTAAAAAAACTTTTGCTGATAATTTACTCGCCCCCATGTCATCCAAGATGTCCATGTCTTTCTTTCTTCAGTCGAAAAGAAATGAAGGTTTTTGAAGAAAACATTCCAGGATTTTTCTCCATATAATGGACTTCAATGGGACCCAAACGGTTCAAGGTCCAAATGACAGTTTCAGTGCAGCTTCAAAGGGCTTTAAACGACACCAGACGATGAATAAGGGTCTTATCTAGCCAAACCATCGTTCATTTCAAAAATAAATAAAACAGTTTTATAAGCACAAATGCTCGCCTTGCTCTGTTCTGTGATGACTCTGTTCTGAGACCTTTTTTTTACTGTATATATATTTTCTTTTTATTAACATAAGAACAATCAGATAACAACGTTCTGTGAGACCTTTTCAACGTAATTGCGTATTACGTGACGTCACAAACGCGCATCACAGAACAGAGCAAGGCGAGCATTTGTGCTTATAAAACTTTGTTATTTATTTTAGAAATGAGCGATGGTTTGGCTAGATAAGACCCTTATTCATCGCCTGGTGTCGTTTAAAGCCCTTTGAAGCTGCACTGAAACTGTCATTTGGACCTTGAACCGTTTGGGTCCCATTGAAGTCCATTATATGGAGAAAAATCCTGGAATGTTTTCATCAAAAACCTTCATTTCTTTTCGACTGAAGAAAGAAAAACATGGACATCTTGGATGACATGGGGGTGAGTAAATTATCAGCAAAAGTTTTTTTTTTTAAAGTGAACTCATCCTTTAACTCTAAGATGACCCTTGTATGACCTTTGTGAAGCAGGAATATGTCGAACTGCCATCTTACCTTTTTTCCTTCTCCGTATATGAGTGGAAACTTCAGATCTTCTTCCTGAACGGTTTTGTACGCCCTGAACAGAGCAACACAACACACATCAGAGAGAACTCAAACTCCAGAGACTTCACTGAAAGAGTTTCAGATATACAGACACTGAATACTGATACGGAAACATAGAATAGTTATTAAATCATCAACGTCAGTGTTGAAACAGCCACATGTACACTACTGTGCCAACGTTGGGCTCAGTACGATTTTTAGATCTTTTTGTTTTGTTTGAAAGACATTATATTCATAACATTGATAAATGTTTCTTGAGCATCAAATCATCATATTATAGTGATTTCTGAAGGATCATGTGACACTGAAGACTGGAGTAATGATGCTGAAAATTCAGCTTTGATCACAGGAATAAATTACACTTTAACATATACTTCACATAGAAAACATCTACTTTGAATTGTAATAATATTGCACATTTTTTTCTGTATTTGTGATCAAATAAAATGCAGCCTTTGTGAGCAGAAGAGACTTTACATTTAAAATAAATCTGTAATCTATATCATACAGTTAATAGGACAGTTTGTTCCAGTAATAAACAGAAAAATAACAGAATCAATGAAGCAGACTTGGAAGTGTCATATTGATAACGGTTATGGGGACTTTATTATGTTTTTGAATCCTATTTAATGCTAGAAGGATTCATTCTCCATTGATTGAATATTTTTTAATAGTCTGCTTGTTTCTTTTTTTCATGAAATTTCTAAGTCATTTGGTTTTGGAATGACATTAATATCATTTTTAGGAGAACTATCCCTTCAAATAGATACATATATAGTAATTATTTGCTTATTTTTAATAATTATTTAAGGTTTCTGGTCTATTATTTTGATATGATAAAAGGCATGAAATCAGAATGAACTCTGATTGGTCGCTTTACATGTCAATCAAACGGTCTCTTCTTAAGTGTGCGGTTCTTGAGCAGAATAATATGAATAGTTGTCGATATTCAAGCTCACCATCCGTTCATCGTGAAGTCTCGGTACAGCATTCTCTTCCCAACCTCTTTTTTCGTGACCCTTCTGGGAAACTCCAGGTTGGTGAAGTCGTTTCCCAGCAGTGACGGCTGCAGGTGAGCCTGGGAGAGAACAACGGGACAAAAATGAGTTTTCCTGTGGGAAACCACAAACATGCTCCAGAATGCAGGATCTTGTCCTTGATAGAATTCAAACAAACATCAGAATGCAGAAAAAAAACATTTCCCAAGGCCACTTTCTGAACATGACACAACTGAGGAATAAACGTTTGGATTACTGAATAAACCGGATCTCTGGGAAAAAATCCAGATTTGTCTCACCAGGAACTGAAGTCTCTGACGCTCCGATTCTGGAGTGAAGGAGCTGGACATGGGAATGATCTCTCCTGACCGGATGATCAGAGCCCTGAAACACACAACAGCACACTTACCTCACAACACACGGAATCAGTTCTATTCTGCTCTGTTCCACTCTCAGAAAAAAAGGTATCTTTTCAAAAGGTACATCTTTGTAACTAAAGACTGCATATTAGTCCCTCAAATGTACATATTAGTCCCTCAAATGTACATATTAGTCCCTCAAATGTTCATATTAGTCCCTCAAATGTACATATTAGTCCCTCAAATGTTCATATTAGTCCCTCAAATGTGCATATTAGTCCCTCAAATGTTCATATTAGTCCCTCAAATGTGCATATTAGTCCCTCAAATGTGCATATTAGTCCCTCAAATGTACATATTAGTCCCTCAAATGTTCATATTAGTCCCTCAAATGTACATATTAGTCCCTCAAATGTACATATTAGTCCCTCAAATCTGCATATTAGTCCCTCAAATGTACATATTAGTCCCTCAAATCTGCATATTAGTCCCTCAAATGTGCATATTAGTCCCTCAAATGTACATATTAGTCCCTCAAATGTGCATATTAGTCCCTCAAATGTACATATTAGTCCCTCAAATGTGCATATTAGTCCCTCAAATGTGCATATTAGTCCCTCAAATGTGCATATTAGTCCCTCAAATGTGCATATTAGTCCCTCAAATGTGCATATTAGTCCCTCAAATGTACATATTAGTCCCTCAAATGTGCATATTAGTCCCTCAAATGTACATATTAGTCCCTCAAATGTGCATATTAGTCCCTCAAATGTGCATATTAGTCCCTCAAATGTACATATTAGTCCCTCAAATGTACATATTAGTCCCTAAAATGTGCATATTAGTCCCTCAAATGTGCATATTAGTCCCTCAAATGTGCATATTAGTCCCTCAAATGTGCATATTAGCCCCTCAAATGTTCATATTAGTCCCTCAAATGTGCATATTAGTCCATCAAATGTACATTAGTCCCTCGAATGTACATATTAGTCCCTCGAATGTACATATTAGTCCCTCAAATGTGCATATTAGTCACTCAAATGTACATATTAGTCCCTCAAATGTTCATATTAGTCCCTCAAATGTACATATTAGTCCCTCAAATGTACATATTAGTCCCTCAAATGTTCATATTAGTCCCTCGAATGTACATATTAGTCCCTCAAATGTGCATATTACTCCCTCAAATGTGCATATTAGTCCCTCAAATGTACATATTAGTCCCTCAAATGTACATATTAGTCCCTCAAATGTACATATTAGTCCCTCAAATGTACATATTAGTCCCTCAAATGTGCATATTAGTCCCTCAAATGTGCATATTAGTCCCTCAAATGTGCATATTAGTCCCTCAAATGTACATATTAGTCCCTCAAATGTACATATTAGTCCCTCAAATGTACATATTAGTCCCTCAAATGTACATATTAGTCCCTCAAATGTACATATTAGTCCCTCAAATGTACATATTAGTCCCTCAAATGGGCATATTAGTCCCTCAAATGTGCATATTAGTCCCTCAAATGTGCATATTAGTCCCTCAAATGTACATATTAGTCCCTCAAATGTACATATTAGTCCCTCAAATGTACATATTAGTCCCTCAAATGTGCATATTAGTCCCTCAAATGTGCATATTAGTCCCTCAAATGTGCATATTAGTCCCTCAAATGTACATATTAGTCCCTCAAATGTGCATATTAGTCCCTCAAATGTGCATATTAGTCCCTCAAATGTACATATTAGTCCCTCAAATGTGCATATTAGTCCCTCAAATGTACATATTAAATATTAGACTAAACTGAGACTAAACTAAAGTCTAAACTAAAGTCTAAACTAAAGTCTAAACTAAAGACTAAACTAAAGACTAAACTGAGACTAATTAACAGAAACTAAACGATGACAAGAAGAGAACTCAAAACTAGTCACAACTCCAGTCTTCAGTGTCACATGATCCTTCAGAAATCACTATAATATGATGATTTGATGCTCATGAAACATTTATGATTATTATCAATGTTGAAGCCAGTTCATATTTTTGTGGAAACCATAGTCACAGGATTCTTTAATGAATAGAAAGTCCAAAAGAACAGCGTTTATTTGAAAATATAATCTTTTAAATGTCTTTAGTGTCACTTTTAATCAATTTAATGTATTTTTGCTGAATAAGTATTAATGACAAACCTTACTGACCCCAAACTTTTGAACGATAGTGTATGTATTATTGAAATTATTATTATTATATAGTCATTACTATATGTTCAGTCTAGACATAACCTCTCTTAAATAAGAATATATGAAATATGCTTTATGAAATATGTTTATGATGTGGTTTGGTAATCTTCAGTCTCACCTGCTGTCGCCAGCGTTGGCTATGTACAGTTTTCCGAGTAAATACACCACCACTAGTGCAGTACATCCTCCAGAGATAGAGTAAACCAACCTCTCTCGAGCGATGTGAGCGTCCTGAGATCACACACACACACACACACACACACACACGACACACACCACACGGACACACACACTCTGACCCTTCATGATCCTTCAGAAATCACTATAATATGATGATCTGATGCTCAAGAAACATGATAATTATCACAGTTTGCTTCAGATTAGTCTGTAAACCATGATCATTTTCCTCAGGATTCTTTAAGCTCAGCTCATTTCCATGAATGCATCATTCATACGAGATCTCATCCTGCCATCTAGTGGCCGTGTGAGATTCAGATTCCTCATCCAAAAACCACTCACCATTTCCTTGAAGGCGTTTTCTATGGCTCCCACCACCAGACTCTCCTGCTTGATCTTCTTCTCCATGAAGAAGCGCGGCGCCGTTGTGTTGGGGGACCCCGGGGCCCCTGCGGCCCCCCTGAGCGAGGCGGCCCGGGACAGGCCTCGCTGGGAGCCTCCGGCGGAGAGGTGGAGCTGGGGAAGGTGGTGTACGGGGTTCTCCTCTCCTAAACACGTGGGCGGCTGGAGCGCCGGGTTCTGCAGGATCTCCAGAACCTCCTGGAGCTGCTCCTCGATGTGCAGGTGGAGGAACTTGGCTGCGAAAACAGCGGCTCCAGAACCACCGTGACCGTCAAACAAACCCCAGTAGTGGAAGTCCAGCTCCTTCACCTCCTGCAGGAACACAACATCAAATCATTCTGGGATGATTCAGCATTATTTATAGACCTTATACTAGTTACATACAGCTGCTTCAACTGGTGACGTCACTCTCCATTTTATATAGGGTTACACATGAGATCCACTAATCTAGTTTGGGGTCGGTGAGACCAGAAACTGCTCCCCAAGGCTGCATTTATTTGATTAAAAATACAAACCCAGTAATATTGTGAAATATTATAATCAGCTGTTTTCTATGTGAATATATAGTAAAGTGTAATTTATATCCTGTGATCAAAGCTGAATTTATCATCATTACTCCAGTCTTCAGTGTCACATGATCCTTCAGAAATCACTATAATATGATGATTTGATAATCAAGAAACATTTATGATTATTATCACAGTTGAAAACAGTTTTGCTGCTTCATATTTTTGTGCAAACCGTGATTCATTTTTTTCAGGATTCTTTGAAAGTTCAAGAGAAAAGCATTTAAATTCATTATGCATTATTATAAATGTCTTTACTGTCACTTTTGATCAATTTAATGCGTCCTTTCTAAAGAAAAGTATTAATTTCTTAAAAATAAAAAAAAAATCGTATTGACCCCAAACTTTTGAACGGTAGTGTATATGCGAAATTCTGTGAAAGCTTCTGCAGTAGTTCAAACACACACATTGAGCACGTTTCCATCCGGCAATAATAAACAACTGCTTGCATTAATGCAACCATTCTTGGCTTAGTTTCACCAAGATACGGACAATATTGGTACAGAGAGCTTCAGCTGCGTGAACTTTTAGCTAGCTAGACTATGACTTCATTATCGATGAAGAGAAACACTATGAACAACCAAATTAAGACGGTTCTGAAAACCTGTTTATAGGTCGAGCTGCTCATAACATTTACCACAAAGCACAAGGCAAGATGATATACATGGCTCTTGGAAAGGAGGGGTTTAGTGAGACGGAATCCTTTATCAAATTGTTTAGACACTGTGGGAAAAGAGCTGACAATGCAATGTACATTATGAGAATATTTATGTTTTTTTTTACCTTGATTGCATATACACTCACCTAAAGGATTATTAGGAACACCATACTAATACTGTGTTTGACCCCCTTTCGCCTTCAGAACTGCCCTAATTCTACGTGGCATTGATTCAACAAGGTGCTGAAAGCATTCTTTAGAAATGTTGGCCCATATTGATAGGATAGCATCTTGCAGTGGATGGAGATTTGTGGGATGCACATCCAGGGCACGAAGCTCCCGTTCCACCACATCCAAAGATGCTCTATTGGGTTGAGATCTGGTGACTGTGGGGGCCATTTTAGTACAGTGAACTCATTATCATGTTCAAGAAACCAATTTGAAATGATTCGAGCTTTGTGACATGGTGCATTATCCTGCTGGAAGTAGCCATCAGAGGATGGGTACATGGTGGCCATAAAGGGATGGACATGGTCAGAAACAATGCTCAGGTAGGCCGTGGCATTTAAACAATGCCCAATTGGCACTAAGGGGCCTAAAGTGTGCCAAGAAAACATCCCCCACACCATTACACCACTACCAGCAGCCTGCACAGTGGTCATGATGGATCCATGTTCTCATTCTGTTTACGCCAAATTCTGACTCTACCATCTGAATGTCTCAACAGAAATTGAGACTCATCAGACCAGGCAACATTTTTCCAGTCTTCAACTGTCCAATTTTGGCAAGCTCTTGCTAATTGTAGCCTCTTTTTCCTATTTGTAGTGGAAATGAGTGGTACCCGGTGGGGTCTTCTGCTGTTGTAGCCCATCCGCCTCAAGGTTGTGCGTGTTGTGGCTTCACAAATGCTTTGCTGCATACCTGGGTTGTAACGAGTGGTTATTTCAGTCAAAGTTGCTCTTCTATCAGCTTGAATCAGTCGGCCCATTCTCCTCTGACCTCTAGCATCAACAAGGCATTTTCGCCCACAGGACTGCCGCATACTGGATGTTTTTCCCTGTTCACACCATTCTTTGTAAACCCTAGAAATGGTTGTGCGTGAAAATCCCAGTAACTGAGCAGATTGTGAAATACTCAGACCGGCCCGTCTGGCACCAACAACCATGCCACGCTCAAAATTGCTTAAATCACCTTTCTTTCCCATTCTGACATTCAGTTTGGAGTTCAGGAGATTGTCTTGACCAGGACCACACCCCTAAATGCATTGAAGCAACTGCCATGTTATTGGTTGATTAGATAATTGCATTAATGAGAATTTAAACAGGTGTTCCTAATAATCCTTTAGGTGAGTGTATGTAAACCTGTTGTAAGAGATCCCAAACAAAACTAGGAGCCTTTAATTAAAATAGCATAATGGGGCATGGCCATAATCATAACCTGAGTGTGTAATGAAACCTCTCTCATTATCTGTGTAAATCTCCCAGTACAGCTGTGAGCCTCACCGTGCTGTCTATAGTCTCCAGTATGTCTGCGCTGGGCAGAGAGGAGCGTCTCCTGGTGGGAGTGTAACTGGGGCTGGACGGGTCGGCGGGTCTTTTCCTGAGCTCCACCACCTCACAGCACGCCTGGTCCTCGTTTAGCGCACTTTTACCTGCGTTGATCACCCTGTGGAGACACAGAAGATCATCACTGCTACAGTTTCGCCATTAACAAAGCGACGCCGCGATAAAAGGTCTATTTTCAATGTTACAGGAATCGGAATTGATAAGCAGAATCGAAATATGAATCGTAATCGTTAAAAATTCAAACAGAATGGGAGGATCTCACTCAATAAATATGGAGAGTGACATCATCCTTAACCTGGAGGGAACATGGATGGAAAAACTTAGAGAGATATTTTAGAATTCCAGCACAAAGACAAAATATCGGGATAAAATCTGTTGGCGGGGATGTGGGGAAAAGAGTGCAAATCATGTTCATATTTTTTGGAGTTGTCCTTCGATTTTGAAATATTGGATGGAACTTAATGTATGGAGAGGATTTTCACTTTTGACACACTTTATTTGGGAAGACTTAATATGCATGGTAAAAAGAATCTGAATTGTAAAATGTTTAAAATCATGTTAATAGCAGGAAAAAAGGGAATTACTAGGAAATGGCTAAAGGGGGAAGCGCCAAGAAAGGAAAAATGGGTTGATGTGATGCATGATATATGCATTATGGAGAAACTGACATCCACTTGTAGATTTGAAATGGATATATTTGAGAAGTTGTGGAATGGATTCTTGAAATGTATTCGGCCTATAAGATCAGACTTTGTGTGAAACATAATATCTGAGGCACTCCCCTGTTTTTGTTCTTGCTACCAGTTTTTTTTTTTTTTTAGGGGGTAAAAGATGATGAGCGATAAAAAGCCGTCTTTTCCATGTTTATCAGAGTTTTTGTCCTAACGACGACACGCGACGCTTCTATTTTAAAAACGGTTTCTATATTTCTGCGACGTCGCGCTGGAACAACAAACACAACGTGTGGCAACGATAATCTCAGGAACTGTTTATGTGCTTTATTTAACAGTCTTTCCAGAAAAAAAAAAGTTTTTTTTTTGTGATTGTTGGGGGCAAAAGTCCTTTACTATGCGACACGTTATCTTAAAAAATGCGATGGAATATGTGGGATATTTATGCAATTTTATGCGATGAAATTGCGGGAACTTGCAAAAACTGTGGTTTGTTGAAAAAGAGAAATTCCCCTGTTCCCTGTTCTCACTAGGCTACTAGCTTACTGTAAAGAGTCATTTCTTATTACTTCCTATGATAAGCAAGCACACTACATCACAGAAAGTGCTGGAATATTTCAGTTCATCTTGTTTTATTTCAGATCTTAATAAACACATCAAACTTAGAAAACATTGATGAGTCAAACAAGTTCTGGAGCTTTACAAAAGGAATATGCTACAACTTCTGGAAAAATTAATAGATAAAATATAAAAATATAAAATGTGTGCTTTCTGTTTTACAGCTTTTCAATGATGTTCACGTCGCGTAATTACGTCACTTCATAACGTTCCCATGGCAAACAGGGAAACGGCGGCTCTTGTGTGAAGCAAACGCAACATTATTCAACTTTCTGCTGAGATATATGTGACTTTTTTGCAACTAAAATGCGGGGATTATGAAATCATGCAAGCCTAGCATATTTTGTGCGGAAATCTGCAATTTATGCGGCGATAGTGCGACGTATTTGAAAAAATGCAGTCCTGTATAAATATGCAGACTTTGGCTGATTATGCATTGACAACACAAAAAAAGTTACGGACTGCTGCTTTAATGCTCACTGTTCAACGTTTTTCAAAATATGACGTGACCCCCCAAAGAGCTCGCTGAGACCCCTGTTGGGAACCGATGCAATATGGTATCCATGAATTACCCGTAGCAGATCTATACAGGTGGAGCTGGGGAAGGTGGAGGGTTTCTTAAAGTGCTACTACTACAGCAAATGCTGACCAAGTATTTGAAGGTTGAGCTGCGAGCTCATTGGCTACTGATACAGCAGGAACCAATCAGCTGTGCCCTATAGAGAATGATGTGATTGCAAGCAGATTGAGTTAAGGACCAATCAGTCTGTGCCATCGTACGTTTATATTTCAGAGTACATCACAGCTCCTGCGTACAAATCTGTGAGCAGCCAATCAGAGCACAGCTCAACATTATTATTCATGAGCCTTCCAAATAAGGTAATAACAGCTCATTTCATTCTAGTGACAAATCCTAGGGTTGTAAATGGACATGTAAAACAGTATCTGGATAATTTTTGCCCTTACCTAAGACACATACCTTCTATGTAGATATCAGAGAACTATTTAAAATATTGTATGGCTATGGCAACTTTAAGATTAAATCTACAACCTTCATCAAACACAGACTTTTCGAGGTCCTAAACGCTCCATCCTCTCAGTCACAGCGTGAGTGTAAAGAGCACGAGACTCGGGAACATCTGACGATCGCCCACAACACAACAGGGTTTCCACGGAAACTGATTTCTGCATCCTCGTTAGTTAATGAGGATCTAATGGGATTCATACAGTTCACAGCCTGTCCTGAGCGGAGACGCATCATTCGTCAGGGACATTTGTGACGTCTCATTCCTGTTGCTGGAAATGCTGCTTTTTATGTACAAAAGCGTGACTGGATTCAAGGAACAACATTTCTCACAACCAATCAGATTCCAGGGTCAGGTTCAAGGTTAAAAAACACACATTAACCACTCAAGTTATGGGTAGTTTTGATTGGCAAACAATGACTTTTGCTAATCATTGTTTAAATGTTATTTCAGGAGAGAGAGAGAGAGAGAGAGAGAGAGAGAGAGAGAGAGAGAGAGAGAGAGAGAGAGAGAGAGAGAGAGAGAGAATGATAGATAGATAGATAGATAGATAGAGGGATAGATAGATGGATAGATGGATAGATGGATAGATAGATAGATAGATAGATAGATAGATAGATAGATAGATAGATAGATAGATAGATAGATAGATAGATAGATAGATAGATAGCAGTGTATGTTCTCCTGAGAGTTGGTCATGTGACTCTGCTCTTTCCCTGAATCTCAGTTCTCTAGAGTGACATCAGGAAGTGAGTGAGTCGCACTTTAACATCCTCATCACAGTTAAAGGATTAGTTCACTTTTAAAAAAACTTTTGCTGATAATTTACTCACCCCCATGTCATCCAAGATGTCCATGTCTTTCTTTCTTCAGTCGAAAAGAAATTAAGGTTTTTGATGAAAACATTCCAGGATTTTTCTCTATATAATGGACTTCAATGGGACCCAAACGGTTCAAGGTCCAAATGACAGTTTCAGTGCAGCTTCAAAGGACTTTAAACGACACCATGAATAAGGGTCTTATCTTGCAAAATGATCTGTTCGAACTCGTTCATCAAAATGAACAAGTCTTTTTTCGAGTCATTTCGTTCATTTTGTTTGTTGAAGTTCGAACAGGAGAGTCACGACCGCGCATCACACAGCAGAGCAAGGCATAAAACTTACTTTTTTATTTATTTATTTTTGAAATGAGCGATGGTTTGGCTAGATAAGACCCTTATTCATCGTCTGGTGTCGTTTAAAGCCCTTTGAAGCTGCACTGAAACTGTCATTTGGACCTTGAACCGTTTGGGTCCCATTGAAGTCCATTATATGGAGAAAAATCCTGGAATGTTTTCTTCAAAAACCTTCATTTCTTTTCGACTGAAGAAAGAAAGACATGGACATCTTGGATGACATGGGGGTGAGTAAATTATCAGCAAAAGTTTTTTTAAAAGTGAACTAATCCTTTAAAGCTGATCCTCATCACAGTTAAAGCTGAAGTAAACGTCGGAGATCTTCCAGAGAGTAACGAACAGAGACTGAACTGGAGAATAGTCAGTTACTCTGCAAAAAATCCCATCATCAAATCACTGATTACAGGGCATACTAAATATGTTACGCTAAATGGTTAAATATATTTACATATTGTAGTCATTCTTGTAAATTACAGTGATGTTATTGTTAAATATAACTATTAAAAATAGTTTTTTGTTAATTTAAATAAAGCTGAAATAAAATGAAATATTAGATTGAAAAACTTTAACTTACTAAAATTACTAAAACCAAAATAAAAATAAATTGAATAAATTCTTCAAATAATAAAAATGACCAAAAACAAATAACATTATTACTAAAACTAAAATTAAATTAAATTTAAAAAATAAAATATAAAAAATAAAGGCTAATTCGAGATATTAACATATTAATAATACTAAAATAACAAATAGGTCAGGCTATTCATCTCAATGTTATATTAATCACAGGTTTGGTTTAATATTCTACAGTTTGAGTCAGATAAAGCATGAGTTTGAGAGTTAAGCTGCATATTAAAAATAAAAACAGTATCCTTGTATCATTAATACCAAACATATCGTATATAACATTCATAAAACTCAACCTGGCCTGTCTGAAATCTTATTCTAATGCGGTAAAAGTCTGCTGGAGGTCTACAACTAGACATGACAGTTTATATATATATATATATATATATATATATATATATATATATATATATATATATATATATATATATATATATTATATATATATATAATTAATACCATGAACCAGAACAATACAATGAGACATACATAGCTAATCTTCAAAGTAAAAAAACAAACTAGGCCTAACTAAAGTAAAATAAAATAAAACCGTGAGGACCAAAAACAAAATTATAACAAACAAAAGAAAAAGCGTGCTACTTTACACACCATCATCACACCTGCATATACATTTATAAACTCTAATATCCGACAGGACAGTTGATCAGAATCAGATTATGATATAATGCGCAAAATGCGCGCATGCGCCCTAGCTAAACCTGCATGGATGGAAATGAAAGTATGGATGCGTGTCAAGGATCTTGCATTCTCTATTCCTCATGTGATTCTTACTCTCATGTGATTCTCATCATGGTGAGAACGAACACACACACACACACACACACACACACACACACGCCGCAGCATCCGCGTACTCACTCCGCGTAACCGGCGGCCCAGGGCAGCTTCATCTCCTTGAGGATGAGGATGGGTCTGGAGATGTGATCCGCAGAGCACTCTACCTCGTCCGGGGACAGCGCGAGGAAATCCGGCCTGCTGTACCGGAACCGGGCCGGGAGATCCGGGTGAGTGTCGCTCGCGCTGGAGCCCGAAGCCATGATGCCGCCGATGATGTTGGAGACCGCGGACCGCACGCGTGTCATCATCATGATGATGTTGGTTGGTGGTGATGATGATGATGATGGTGGTGATGGTGGTGGTGATGATGATGATGGTCACAGGCACGCGCACTGAACGCTGGTGCACACACGCAGCGCGCACCTTCAGTCACTGAACGGAACTGAACCCTGGATGACGTCATTGGTCATTGGTGACTTTGACCCTCGTATTTATGTTACTTCCTTATTATATTATGTGTAAAAACAACCCAAAAAACAACAACAAAAAAAAAAAACACTTGTATTGTTCCTTCACGTTCAATATCTCCATCAGGAATAAGTAGCCTATTTTGGTTCATGGTGTTTAAAAAATAATAAATAAATAGCCTATATATATCTTGTTACGATCAGTTTCAGGTCTATAAAAGTTATTATATTATATTTTATATTATATATAAAAGTAACAAAAGTTGCGGAGAGATTGAGAGAGAAGGTCCCAGGACAGGGACACAAGTTTGTAAAGCAAAAAGTTTTATTTGTACATCAGTGGGATATAAAGATAATTCAGAAGGGAAATCTTTTTTTTATTTTTTTTTAAATAACTTACCAAAAGTAAAAGAAATCAAAAGACAAACACATCCCTTATCGTCTCTATATAACACAGGAGAAAACTACTTCTCGAATAAAATGGCGTCCAGCTCCCTACAAATGATCCCAATACAGAAACAATTAAACAGTGTATTATTAACTCAACGACACACTCCAGATAATGGTGATATAAACACAAGCACACACAGATGTCAGCACACACACACACACACACACACACACACACACACACACACACACACACACACACACACGTTTATTTTTGTGATTTATGGGGACATTCCATAGGCGTAAAGGTTTTTATACTGGACAAACTATATATTCTATCCCCCTACACTGCCCCTGTCCCTAAACCTACCCATCACAGGAGACATGCTGCATTTTTATATTTTTAAAAAAACATTGTTTTTTATGTTTTTTAAGCCATTTAAAATATGAGGACGCATGCAATGTCCTCATATTTCACGTGTAAGTTGTAATACCAGTGTAATACCCATGTCATTATACACATTTGTGTCCTCATATATCACAAAAACAAGCACACACACACACACACACACACACACACACACACACACACACACACACACACACACACACACACACACACACACACACACACACACACACACACACACACACACACACACACACACACACACACACACACACACACACTGTAAGGAGCTGGAAAACTAATCATGTGATGCACAAAGAGAGAGAACACAGAGACACCAGCAATAAAAAACACATCTATAAATATGGTACTGAAATTCAAAGTACTGATCACTATACCATGGTAAATCCCAGTGAAAGGTATTAATGTTGCAAAATACTACGCATAATTATGCATAACTAACCCGAAACCAAACCTTAATCCTACTCTAACCAATGAGTGCATGTTAATATTATTTAGTGCAAAATAAAGGGTTAGGCTACACTTTATTTGGTTACACTTTATTTGAAGGTGTCATTCATTGCTACAGTGATTATACATTTAAATACTGTAATATTAATTAACAACATGTACTTACTATATGAGGGTAAGGGTTTGGTTTAGGGTTAGTTGCATGTAATTATGCATAATTAATAGTTATTACTTGCAACAACATGTGACATTTAACAATGGCGCTGTAAAAAAAGTGCTAAAAATAGCATACATATATTTTTTTCATGAAATTCAGTTTATATTAGTTCAACAATCAAAAAAATAAACTACAACAGAGTATAATTTAAATATAGTTGATTTAAAAACAAATGTTAGATAACAGATATGAACAAGAGGAATTACTTTTAATAATCAGTATAGTGGATAATTTAATATTTAAGATCTTAAATATTCTTTGACCCGCACTTTGTCAGCAAATATATAAACTCATGTAAAAATGATGATTTATGCATGCATATCAGACTTTAAAAAGTGCTTTATCTCTCCAGCTTTATCTGATTTAATATTGTGTGTTCAATGCTGAACTGTTTAAACAACATCACACTCGACACTGTTTCAATAATCCCAGGGGATTATGGGATTTGTGCAGAATGACAGGAAAATGCCGTCTGTTATAGCTGTTATCTGGCAGATCAGCCTGTAATCCATCTCAACAACCCAAGCCATACACACACACACACACACACACACACACACACACACACACACACACACACACACACACACACACACACACACACACACACACACACCACACACACACACACACACACACACACACACACACACACTCGCAGGACTAGTTCTCTGGTGAAGAGCAGTGTGTGTGTGTGTACTCACTCTGGCGTTGTTAGCGTTTTTAAAAGAAGTGTACACTATATTTCTTTAAATCTGTGTGAAGAAAGATAACATATAAACTTGTTTCTTATGTGATGCAAATGGCCCTCCGTATACTTTACTGTTATGATGCTTTAAAAATAAATAAATAAATAAATAAATAAATAAATAAATAAATAAATAAATAAAGCGCTGTCATGTCTCACAGTGGCCACCAGATGTCAGTGTTTCCTAAGGACAAATACATTACTCACTGCCTATTGAACAGACCACAGACTGGTTTGACATGGGTCAGCTTTCATTAGAATTATTAACCTTATAACACAGGATCATTATTGGATAATCCAGCAGATCAGGTACAGTAGGTGAAGGTACAGTACAGTAGGGCCTATATGAATGGTCTAAGTCAATATTTAGGATTCGGTTCGGATTATTGGTTAGTGTTATTAGCTACTCAGTCGCCTGGCTGTTTATGAGGGGAATCTGTATATCGCTCTTTCTGGATGTTATGGATAGATAATAAAAAGAAACACTGTAATCGTTAGAAATTCATCTCGCAGATTAAAGATCTGCTAAACGTAATTTAGGGCTGGCAATCTTTGAGTTTAGCTTGGAGTGAGAACTCGATTCAAAAGCTTGCGATTCAATCCTGATCTTGATTCAATATCGATTCACTTGGCTAAATATCAGGTACAGTAGAGCCTAGATGCTAATTTAGCAAATCAGGGAAACCTGTCAGTTGGTATTATTATTAAAGGTTAAAATGAACGACTCATTTATACACAGCACAGATATTTTACACACAAAAAATTCTAGGGGTGACAATGATAATGGCCAACGTGTTTTGGAGAAAAGCATTTATTTCATTATGTGATCCCCCTCAACTTTAAATTATTTTACTGCAATGAAAGGTTAGATTTTTGTGAGTTATTTTAATGAAAGATCAAAAGAATAAACAATGCAGATTTATATTTACAGCCATATTTACCAGGGATGCCAATGATTCTGATCACAACTGTTGTAATTAATAGCAAATATATGCGTTATGTACATCTACCTCATAATTAAATAACAACCGCATTTATTACAATAAGTGTTAAATAAAATAAAAAAATAACCGTCTGTGGCAGTTTAACTATTGACTTCATTTGACTCCACAAATCCCCCATTAACAAAAAGACACTAAATACAATGTCACTGATCTCTAAATTAGATCAATTACTAACCTCATGAAATGAAATGAAACCTGATGAAATGACTAAGAAGAGTATAGCCTTTCATCAAATGTGTCGAGATGAGATTTTCTGCCATCTATGGTCAAGAGAACAAAACCCCCATTATATTTCAAACTACATTATTATCTCACACCATCAGTGTGTACATTTGGTAAAGGACACACAACTCACACACAACTCACACACATATACACACACATTATAAACTGAGTAATCTCTATAATCTATATTTTCAACAAATACATCTATGTTTGGTACTTTACTTAACTATTTTGAGTAACTTATTAATATCTTTTAGTTGTAAACACATGTTTTTTACAATTAAATCTGGTGTGTGTTTTGACTTATCTTGACCAGGCTTTTTAGATGTATGCCTTTTTTCTAGATATGTTTTTTTATGTAAAATGTATTTAAAAGACTAAACAATTGGATTTTTCTGTTGCAAAGACACGAATGTTCATGACCGAGGCCATGTGACTTCAGATCAGCGGGTGACAGGACTGAATATGCATGACTGGAAACCCAAAGACACTAAAAAAGGTAAGAATGACAGAACATATGAGCAGTTTAATGGTGTGATGCTTTAAATGTCTCCAGATATGCAACGATAAAGCTTTGTTTTATTTATGACTTCAGATTTTAGGAATGTTCTGGATGGAGATTAAATATATCCAACAAAATCTCACCATCATTTATATATGACGTCACTGCCATCATCTGGCTGTTCACACGGTACAAAATAAAAAAAATCCTTAATTATTTCCAGATGACTGATCCAAGACCAGCGTCCCGAAGCAGATCCTCTGACAGACTTCCCTCAGTCTCTCCCGGGACAGTGCGCACGAGGACTCGGAGACTGGCATTTCTCCGTGTGATTGGATTGGAAAGGTCAGGCGTGTTGTTTGTGATATTTTAGTGTTTGTTGCGCTGGTTTTATGTGCGGATCACAGACTGACAGTTTATTAAAGGATTAGTTCACCTCAAAATTAACATTTCCTAATCATTTACTCACTCCAATGCCATCCAAGATATCCATGTCTTTCTTTCCTCAGTGGAAGAGAAATTAAGTTTTTTGAGGAAAACATTATTTTCTTCGAATAATGGACGTCAATGGCACCAACGTTTTGAAGTCCAAATCAATGCAGTTTCAAAGATCATTGAAGAGCTTCAACGGGCCGATCAGCTGAGGAAGAGGCTTATCTCATATCTCATTTACAAAAAAAAAAATCATGTGTATATATATATATATATATATATACACATGTGGTAATGTGGTTTATTTACATCCGTTGTTTAAGCCTACCTCTTCATACAATCTGAAATCATATACAGTATAAACAAACATGCGACAATTTATGAACATCTACAAACCTGAAATAAACGTTTATTAACAGCATGCTTTCTTTGGGCGCTAATAGCGTCATGTTAATCATTTGTGAATCCAGAATGAGCCTCATTTACATTTAAATGACTTTTTCTTCTATAAAGAATGACTTTAGGTTTCATGGCATGCGTTATAAATCTCATGCTAAAGCGTCACAACTGTAGTGAATTTGAGTGATTGGCTGCGTCCGAAATCACATTCTTCAAGCCTATAGATGTAGAAAACACTATCTAAACTGTGTGTGAGATTTGAATTAGTAGAAAATAGTATAGTTTAAATTAGAATTAGTGTGTCCCAAAGCATATATGTTGAAAAGATTAAGCCAGAAGTCCCGGATGATCTACTATTTCCCATGGATTTTCGAAGTGTGGATCCGTGTTCACTATGAGGCTAATATTGCCCACAATCCATTGCTCTTTGGAGGAGAAACTACAAACACGAGTAAGAAGTGTTAAGAAAACTACAAAACATGGCGGATAAGGTTTTAGACTTTTATAAAGGTCCATTTGGCCATTAACTTTTAAATCATTCTGCATTAATATGAGGAGAGTCTCTGCATGAAACAGATCAACGTGTTTCTGCATTTCTCCCCGATGAAATTAAATTAAATGTGGAGGATTTTAACTGTGACGAGATGATTGACAGGCCAGTTTACTGTAACGAGATGATTGACAGGCCAGTTTACTGTAACGAGATGATTGACAGGCCAGTTTACTGTGACGAGATGATTGACAGGCCAGTTTACTGTAACGAGATGATTGACAGGCCAGTTTACTGTGACGAGATGATTGACAGGCCAGTTTACTGTAACGAGATGATTGACAGGCCAGTTTACTGTGACGAGATGATTGACAGGCCAGATTACTGTGACGAGATGATTGACAGGCCAGAATACTGTGACGAGATGATTGACAGGCCAGTTTACTGTGACAAGATGATTGACAGGCCAGTTTACTGTGACAAGATGATTGACAGGCCAGTTTACTGTGACGAGATGATTGACAGGCCAGTTTACTGTAACGAGATGATTGACATGATTGACAGGTCAGTTTACTGTAACAAGATGATTGACATGATTGACAGGCCAGTTTACTGTAACGAGATGATTGACATGATTGACAGGCCAGTTTACTGTGACAAGATGATTGACAGGCCAGTTTACTGTAACGAGATGATTGACAGGCCAGATTACTGTAACGACATGATTGACAGGCCAGTTTACTGTAACAAGATAATTGACAGGCCAGTTTACTGTAACGAGATGATTGACAGGCCAGTTTACTGTGACAAGATGATTGACAGGCCAGTTTACTGTAACAAGATAATTGACAGGCCAGTTTACTGTAACGAGATGATTGACAGGCCAGTTCAATGTAACAAGATGATTGAGAGGCCAGATTACTGTGACGAGATGATTGACAGGCCAGTTTACTGTAACAAGATGATTGACAGGCCAGATTACTGTGACGAGATGATTGACAGGCCAGATTACTGTAACAAGATGATTGACAGGCCAGTTTACTGTGACGAGATGATTGACAGGCCAGTTTACTGTAACAAGATGATTGACATGATTGACAGGTCAGTTTACTGTAACGAGATGATTGACATGATTGACAGGCCAGTTTACTGTGACGAGATGATTGACAGGCCAGTTTACTGTAACGAGATGATTGACATGATTGACAGGCCAGTTTACTGTGACAAGATGATTGACAGGCCAGATTACTGTGACGACATGATTGACAGGCCAGATTACTGTAACGACATGATTGACAGGCCAGTTTACTGTAACGACATGATTGACAGGCCAGTTTACTGTGACAAGATGATTGACAGGCCAGTTTACTGTAACGACATGATTGACAGGCCAGATTAATGTAACGACATGATTGACAGGCCAGTTTACTGTGACAAGATGATTGACAGGCCAGTTTACTGTGACAAGATGATTGACAGGCCAGTTTACTGTAACGACATGATTGACAGGCCAGTTTACTGTAACGACATGATTGACAGGCCAGTTTACTGTGTCAAGATGATTGACAGGCCAGTTTACTGTAACGACATGATTGACAGGCCAGTTTACTGTAACGACATGATTGACAGGCCAGTTTACTGTGTCAAGATGATTGACAGGCCAGTTTACTGTAACAAGATGATTGACAGGCCAGTTTACTGTGACAAGATGATTGACATGATTGACAGGCCAGTTTACTGTGACAAGATGATTGACAGGCCAGTTTACTGTAACGACATGATTGACAGGCCAGTTTACTGTGACGAGATGATTGACAGGCTGATGTGATGTCATTTCGAATACAAAATCGTTTGGATTGGATGGATTTTTTCTTTAGTTTATCATTTAATATCTGCTGACCTACTCGTGTTGATTGCACACATTCTCTCAGAAGCTGCTTTTGTTGTGTAAAAATATACAGTAACACTTTACAATAAGGTTCATTAGTAAAAATGTGTTAATATATTAACTAATACGAACAAACCATGAGGAATCCATTTGCTTGTTAATCTTTGTTAATGTTATGTAAAAAATAAAGCTGTTCATTGTTTGTTCATGTTAGTTCACAGTGCATTAACTAATGCTAACATTTTAATAGGGTATTAGTAAATGTTGAAATTAACATGAACAAAGATTAATAAATGCTGTATACGTGCAGTTCATTATAAGTTAATGCTGACTAATGTAGTTTACTAATGTTCACTAATGAACCTTATTCTAAAGCGTTACCAAATATACAATATGATAAAGACAAATGTGTTTGTGTTCCACTATAGGACGGGACTGTTATTATAGCCGCAATGGATTCTGGGAAATGCTCATTTATCACTCTGGGACATCCGTTTAGCGTACACAAAGAAGAAATATTTGATTCCGACTTCCCTCCTGTCACTCACTCAATCACTCTCCGACTGCTACGACCTTCTCAACATACCGAACGCTGCTTAATGAGCGTTTCCCACGGCAACAGCAGGAGAAGAATAACAAAAGGCCTGGTGTTATGGAATGGGAGTTCGTAATGAGCCGCAAAGGGGAGGGAATTTGGGAAAGACTCTTTTAAATGGGCTTCAACTTCTTAGTCTTAGGCTTACTGTAGGCTTCCACAAACTTATTCTGACTAATAACCAGCCACTTAGACTGGAAGAGACCGCTGCTACGTGGTTTCTAGGGCAATGCTTTGCACTGGGTGGTTGCTAGGGTGTTGCTCGGGCTAGTATTTTGAGTGATTTTTATTGTGAGTTGCTTGAGTGTTCTAGGAAATTGCTATGGTGTTTCTCTGTGTTTGATAACATGTTCTGGATGGTTGCTACTAGGGCACTATTATGTTCTGGGTGGTTGCTAGGGTGTTGCTATGCGTTTGCTAATGTGTTTTGTGTGTTTTATTGTGTTGATAAGGTGCTCTGGCTGGTAAGAGTGTTGCTATGTGCTTGATAAAGTGTTCTGGGTGGTTGCTAGGGTGTTATGCATTTGCTAAAGTGTTCTGGGTAGTTGCTAGGGTGTTGCTATGCGTTTGCTAATGTGTTTTGTGTGTTTATTGTGTTGATAAGGTGCTCTGGCTGGTAAGAGTGTTGCTATGTGTTTGATAAATTGTTCTGGGTGGTTGCTAGGGTGTTATGCATTTGCTAAAGTGTTCTGGGTAGTTGCTAGGGTGTTGCTATGGGTTTGCTAATGTGTTTTGTGTGTTTTTCTGTGTTGATAAGGTGCTCTGGATGGTAAGAGTGTTGCTATGTGTTTGATAAATTGTTCTGGGTGGTTGCTAGGGTGTTATGCATTTGCTAAAGTGTTCTGGGTAGTTGCTAGGGTGTTGCTATGGGTTTGCTAATGTGTTTTGTGTGTTTTTCTGTGTTAATAAGGTGCTCTGGCTGGTCAGAGTGTTGCTATGTGTTTGATAAATTGTTCTGGGTGGTTGCTAGGGTGTTATGCATTTGCTAAAGTGTTCTGGGTAGTTGTTAGGGTGTTGCTATGCGTTTGCTAATTGTGTTTTGTGTGTTTTATTGTGTTGATAAGGTGCTCTGGCTGGTAAGAGTGTTGCTATGTGCTTGATAAAGTGTTCTGGGTGGTTGCTAGGGTGTTATGCATTTGCTAAAGTGTTCTGGGTAGTTGCTAGGGTGTTGCTATGCGTTTGCTAATGTGTTTTGTGTGTTTATTGTGTTGATAAGGTGCTCTGGCTGGTAAGAGTGTTGCTATGTGTTTGATAAATTGTTCTGGGTGGTTGCTAGGGTGTTATGCATTTGCTAAAGTGTTCTGGGTAGTTGCTAGGGTGTTGCTATGCGTTTGCTAATGTGTTTTGTGTGTTTTATTGTGTTGATAAGGTGCTCTGGCTGGTAAGAGTGTTGCTATGTGTTTGATAAATTGTTCTGGGTGGTTGCTAGGGTGTTATGCATTTTCTAAAGTGTTCTGGGTGGTTGCTAGGGTGTTTCTATGCGTTTGCTAATGTGTTTTTCTGTGTTGATAAGGTGCTCTGGATGGTAAAAGTGTTGCTATGTGCTTGATAAAGTGTTCTGGGTAGTTGCTAGGGTGTTGCTATGCGTTTGCTAATGTGTTTTGTGTGTTTTATTGTGTTGATAAGGTGCTCTGGCTGGTAAGAGTGTTGTTATGTGTTTGATAAAGTGTTCTGGGTGGTTGCTAGGGTGTTATGCATTTGCTAAAGTGTTCTGGGTGGTTTCTAGGGTGTTGCTGTGCATTTGCTAATGTGTTTTGTGTGTTTTATTGTGTTGATAAGGTGCTCTGGCTGGTAAGAGTGTTGCTATGTACTTGATAAAGTGTTTTGGGTGGTTGCTTGAGTGTTATGCATTTGCTAAAGTGTGCTGGGTGGTTGCTAGGGTGTTGCTATGCGTTTGCTACTGTGTTTTGTTTGTTTTACTGTGTTGGTGAGGTGCTCTGTATTGCTGCTAGGGTGTTGCTATTAGCTTGATAAAGTATTCTAGATGGTTTGCTAGGGCATTGCTATGCACTTGTTTAGGTGTCCTGGGTGGTTGCTAGGGTGTTGCTATGCAGTTTCTAAGATGTTCTGGTGGATTGTATTGTTTTGATAAGGTTTTCTAGATGGCTGCTAGGGTGTTGCTATTGCAAAAAAAATCGGGGTGGTTTCTAGGGCGTTGCTATGCAGTCGCTAAGGTATTCTGGGTGGTTGCTAGGCTGTTTTGTGTTTCCTAAAGTTTTATGTATATTTGCTAGGGATTTATGCACTTTTTTTATGTGTTCTGGGTGGTTACTATGGCGTTGCTATGCAGTTGCTAAACCGTTCTGGGTGGTTGCTAGGGCTAGTGCTTTAAGGTTTTCTGAGTGCTTTGTAAGTGGCTGGTTAGGAATACATTGTACATCTCTAATAAATTACACAACAAAAAAAGTGACATTAACCTTCCGACCTTCTCTGGGATCGTTGTGGCGTAAACAAGTGAAAATCAAAGCTTAATGTCCCAAACGCATCACTGAGCTCAGAACATCTACAGATGAGTTCAAGAGGAAGAGACTTCTTTTCCACAACAACATGAATCGCTGGAAAAGATGGTGGTTACGAAAGCTTTGATGCTTGTGTAAGCGTCGACTCTTGTGTAACGCTGGTCCAAACACAATGGAGGTGTCTCCTCCTGATCGCTTAATATTCATAACAGCTGGTGCTCATATTATGAGAATACAGAGGCCTGGGTTTGGGTCAGAGAGTGGGATTGTGATATAAGACTGGTTGGACCATGTTTTGGGATTTCATGCTTCTTCATGTCTGAGAGAATCTATGCTTATAACATAATAAAACGTTATAAATGAAGAAATATTGCCTGACTTCAGTCAATCCCAGATTGAGATCTATACATACAGAACGTGGACCACATCAGACGGACTCATCTGGAAAGAGCGGATGGAAAGGAGTCTGTTATATTGAACAGAAGCAATTAATCTCCATCAAGACAAGACAGAAACCCATATTCAAAATCCAGATGTGCATTTAAAGGCTTCTTTCACGTGTGTGCGCCAGTGTAATGGAGTTACGATCCTCCCCCACTGATGTCTGATAACAAACTGCACAATTACGATTAATGCAACAAGACTTTGCCAACCCCCCCCCCTTTTTTTTTATTATGGCAACCTTTCATAATATCAAACATGATTCATCGTCAGTCATCAAGTATGAATCTATAATGTGGCTTTAAAATTGATCATGAACTTTACAAAGGTCATCCCTACAATGCAATACATTTATATGCTTTTTTAAAATTTGCTTTGGATAAAATATTAGATAGATTTCTTAAATATCTCAATATTTTTAAACCATTTCACTGCTTCTTTTTAAATTTATGTCAATAAATAAATACCCATTTCCTACGGAAGCGTATTGCATTCACTTGAGGAAAAAACATCGACTCTGTTTTTCTGAATTAACGAGTTAATTATCACAGAATTACGAGAGAATTTTTCATGGAAAAAGGTTTTTGCTCTGTTTTTCTGAATTAATGAGTTACTCATCATTTTTAGATTATTAAGTAAATAATTCAGAAAAACAGAGCAAAAACTTTTTTTCCATGAAAAATGGTCTCGTAATTCTGAGATAATTAACTCGTTAATTCGGAAAAACAGAGCAAAAATTTTTTTCCATGAAAAATGGTCTCGTAATTCTGAGATAATTAACTCGTTAATTCAGGAAAACAGAGCAAAAACTTTTTTCCATGAAAAATTCTCTCGTAATTCTAAGATAATTAACTCGTTAATTCGGAAAAACAGAGCAAAAAACTTTTTTCCATGAAAAATTCTCTCGTAATTCTGAGATAATGAACTCGTTAATTCAGGAAAACAGAGCAAAAACTTTTTTCCATAAAAATTATCTCGTAATTCTGAGATAATTAACTCATTAATTCGGAAAAACAGAGCAAAAACTTTTTTCCATGAAAAATTATCTCGTAATTCTGAGATAATTAACTCGTTAATTCAGGAAAACAGAGCAAAAACTTTTTTCCATGAAAAATTCTCTCGTAATTCTAAGATAATTAACTCGTTAATTCGTAAAAACAGAGCAAAAACTTATTTCCATGAAAAATTCTCTCGTAATTCTAAGATAATTAACTCGTTAATTCGGAAAAACAGAGCAAAAACTTTTTTCCATGAAAAATTATCTCGTAATTCTGAGATAATGAACTCGTTAATTCAGAAAAACAGAGCAAAAACTTTTTTCCATGAAAAATTATCTCGTAATTCTGAGATAATGAACTCGTTAATTCAGGAAAACAGAGCAAAAACTTTTTTCCATGAAAAATTCTCTCGTAATTTGAGATAATGAACTCGTTAATTCAGAAAAACAGAGCAAAAATTTTTTCATGAAAAATTCTCTCGTAATTCTAAGTAATTAACTCGTTAATTCGGAAAACAGAGCAAAAACTTTTTCCATGAAAAATTATCTCGTAATTCTGAGATAATAACTCGTTAATTCAGCAACAGAGCAAAAACTTTTTCATGAAAAATGATTCGTAATTCTGAGAAATTAACTCATTATTCGGAAAAACAGAGCAAAAACTTTTTTCCATGAAAGAATTATCTCGTAATTCTGAGATAATTAACTCGTTAATTCAGGAAAACAGAGCAAAAACTTTTTCCATGAAAAATTCTCTCGTAATCTAGATATTAACTCGTTAATTCGGAAAAACAGAGCAAAACTTTTTTCCTGAAAATTCTCTCGTAATTCTAGATAATTAACTCGTTAATTCGAAAAACAGAGCAAAACTTTTTTCCATGAAAAATTTCTCGTAATTCTGAGATAATAACTCGTTAATTCAGAAAACAGAGCAAAAACTTTTTTCCATGAAAAATTCTCTCGTAATTCTGAGATAATGAACTCGTTAATTCAGGAAAACAGAGCAAAAACTTTTTTCCATGAAAAATTTCTCTATTTAGATAATAACTCGTTAATTCAGAAAATATTCTCGTAATTTGAGATAATTAACTCTTAATTCGGAAAAACAGAGCAAAAACTTTTTTCCATGAAAAATTACTCGTAATTCTAGATAATTAACTCGTTAATTCGGAAAACAGAGCAAAAACTTTTTTCCATGTAAAATTTCTCGTAATTCTAAGATAATTAACTCGTTATTTCGGAAAAAAGAGCAAAAACTTTTTTCCATGAAAAATTATCTGTAATTCTGAGATAATAACCTTAATTCAGAAAAACAGAGCAAAAACTTTTTTCCATGAAAAATTATCTCGTAATTCTGAGATAATGAATTCGTTAATTCAGGAAAACAGAGCAAAAACTTTTTTCCATGAAAATTTCTCGTAATTTGAGATAATAACTCGTTAATTCAGAAAAACAGAGCAAAAACTTTTCCATGAAAATTCTCTCGTAATTCTAAGATAATTAACTCGTTAATTCGAAAAACAGAGCAAAAACTTTTCCATGAAAAATTTCTCGTAATTCTGAGATAATAACTCGTTAATTCAGACAAACAGAGCAAAAACTTTTTCCATGAAAAATATCTCGTAATTCTGATAATTAACTCTTAATTCGAAAAACAAGCAAAACTTTTTCCATGAAAATTATCTCGTAATTCTGAGATAATTAACTCGTTAATTCAGGAAAACAGAGCAAAAACTTTTCCATGAAAAATTTCTCGTAATTCTGAGATAATTAACTCGTTAATTCAGAAAACAGAGCAAAACTTTTTTCCATGAAAATTCTCTCGTAATTCTAGATAATTAACTCGTTTAATTCGAAAAACAGAGCAAAAACTTTTTTCCATGAAAAATTTCTCGTAATTCTAGATAATGAACTCGTTAATCAGAAAAACAGAGCAAAAACTTTTTCCATGAAAAATTCTCTCGTAATTCTGAGATAATGAACTCGTTAATTCAGAAAACAGAGCAAAAACTTTTTTCCATGAAAAATTTCTCGTAATTTGAATAAGAAACTTTTTCAGAAAATTTCTCGTAATTTGAGATAATAACTCTTATTCGAAAACAGAGAAACTTTTCCATGAAAAATTTCTCGTAATTCTAGATAATTAACTCGTAATTCGGAAAACAGAGCAAAAACTTTTTCCATGAAAATTCTCTCGTAATTCTAGATAATAACTCGTTAATTCGAAAATAAGCAAAAACTTTTTCCATGAAAAATTTCTCGTAATTCTGAGATAATAACTCTTAATTCGAAAACAGAGCAAAAACTTTTTCCATGAAAATTATCTCGTAATTCTGAGATAATAATCGTTAATTCAGGAAAACAAGCAAAAACTTTTTCCATGAAATTTCTCGTAATTTTAGATAATAACTCGTTAATTCGAAAAACAGAGCAAAAACTTTTTCCATGAAAAATTCTCTCGTAATTCTAAATAATAACGTTAATTCGAAAAACAGAGCAAAAACTTTTCCATGAAAAATTATCTCGTAATTCAGATAATAACTCGTTATTCAGAAACAGAGCAAAAACTTTTTCCATGAAAAATTCTCGTAATTCTGAGATAATAACTCGTTAATTCGAAAAACAGAGCAAAAACTTTTTTCCATGAAAATTATCTCGTAATTCTGAGATAATTAACTCTTAATTCAGAAAAACAGAGCAAAAACTTTTTCCATGAAAAATTCTCTCGTAATTCTGAGATAATAACTCGTTAATTCAGGAAAACAGAGCAAAAACTTTTTTCCATGAAAATTCTCTCGTAATTCTAAGATAATTAACTCGTTAATTCGAAAAACAGAGCAAAAACTTTTTTCCATGAAAAATTTCTCGTAATTCTGAGATAATGAACTCGTTAATTCAGAAAAACAGAGCAAAAACTTTTTTCCATGAAAAATTCTCTCGTAATTCTGAGATAATGAACTCGTTAATTCAGGAAAAACAGAGCAAAAACTTTTTCCATGAAAAATTCTCTCGTAATTTAATTAATCTAATGAACGGAAAAATTCATGAAAAATTTCTCGTAATTCTGAGATAATAACTCGTTAATTCAGAAAACAGAGCAAAAACTTTTTTCCATGAAAAATTATCTCGTAATTCTGAGATAATTAACTCGTTAATTCAGAAAACAGAGCAAAAACTTTTTTCCATGTAAAATTCTCTCGTAATTCTAAGATAATTAACTCGTTAATTTCGGAAAAAAGAGCAAAAACTTTTTTCCATGAAAAATTATCTCGTAATTCTGAGATAATGAACTCGTTAATTCAGAAAAACAGAGCAAAAACTTTTTTCCATGAAAAATTATCTCGTAATTCTGAGATAATAATTCGTTAATTCAGGAAAACAGAGCAAAAACTTTTTTCCATGAAAAATTATCTCGTAATTTTGAGATAATGAACTCGTTAATTCAGAAAAACAGAGCAAAACTTTTTTCCATGAAAAATTCTCTCGTAATTCTAAGATAATTAACTGTTAATTCGGAAAAAAACAGAGCAAAAACTTTTTCCATGAAAAATTATCTCGTAATTCTGAGATAATGAACTCGTTATTCAGACAAACAGAGCAAAAACTTTTTTCCATGAAAATGATCTCGTAATTCTGAGATAATTAACTCATTAATTCGAAAAACAGAGCAAAAACTTTTTTCCATGAAAATTATCTCGTAATTCTGAGATAATTAACTCGTTAATTCAGGAAAACAGAGCAAAAACTTTTTCCATGAAAAATTCTCTCGTAATTCTGAGATAATAACTCGTTAATTCAGAAAAACAGAGCAAAAACTTTTTCCATGAAAAATTCTCTCGTATTCTAGATAATAACTCGTTAATTCAGAAAACAGAGCAAAAACTTTTTTCCATGAAAAATTCTCTCGTAATCTAAGATAATAACTCGTTAATTCAGAAAAACAGAGCAAAAACTTTTTTCCATGAAAAATTTCTCGTAATTCTGAGATAATGAACTCGTTAATTCAGAAAAACAGAGCAAAAACTTTTTTCCATGAAAATTATCTCGTAATTTAAGATAATTAACTCGTAATTCAGAAAAACAGAGCAAAAACTTTTTCCATGAAAAATTCTCTCGTAATTTGAGATAATGAACTCGTTAAATTTAGAAAACAGAGCAAAATTTTTCCATGAAAAATTCTCTCGTAATTCTAAGATAATTAACTCGTTTAATTCGGAAAAACAGAGCAAAAACTGTAATTCTGAATAATTAACTCAGTTAATTCGAAAACAGAGCAAAAACTTTTTTCCATGAAAAATTATCTCGTAATTCTGAGATAATGAACTCGTTAATTCAGGAAAACAGAGCAAAAACTTTTTCCATGAAAAATTCTTCGTAATTCTGAGATAATTGAACTCGTTAATTCAGAAAAACAGAGCAAAAACTTTTTTCCATGAAAAATTCTCTCGTAATTCTAAGATAATAACTCGTTAATTCGGAAAAACAGAGCAAAAAACTTTTTCCATGAAAAATTCTCTCGTAATTCTGAGATAATGAACTCGTTAATTCAGAAAAACAGAGCAAAAACTTTTTTCCATGAAAAATTATCTCGTAATTCTAAGATAATTAACTCGTTAATTCAGAAAAACAGAGCAAAAACTTTTTCCATGAAAAATTCTCTCGTAATTCTGAGATAATGAACTCGTTAATTCAGAAAAACAGAGCAAAAACTTTTTTCCATGAAAAATTCTCTCGTAATTCTAAGATAATTAACTTGTTAATTCAGAAAAACAGAGCAAAAACTTTTTTCCATGAAAAATTCTCGTAATTCTGAGATAATGAACTCGTTAATTCAGAAAAACAGAGCAAAAACTTTTTTCCATGAAAAATTATCTCGTAATTCTGAGATAATGAACTCGTTAATTCAGAAAAACAGAGCAAAAACTTTTTTCCATGAAAAATTCTCTCGTAATTCTAAGATAATTAACTCGTTAATTCAAAAAAACAGAGCAAAAACTTTTTCCCATGAAAAATTCTCTCGTAATTCTGAGATAATGAACTCGTTAATTCAGAAAAACAGAGTCGATGTTTTTTCCTCAAGTGAATGCAATACGCTTCCGTAATTTCCATGCTATTTTTATTAGGACAGCCTAAAATTGCATAAATAATCAAGTTAAAATTAATAAAGCTGAAATGTCTGAGTTAGATCAGAACAGATGTCTGATAAACCCTTTTATAGAAATATGTTCTTAAATAACAACACAAGCATAATCAATCATTAAGAGCTAAAGAGTTCAACATGTTCGGAGGAATGATCCAGAAAGTGTCAAACGGGCTAACTCTGAGAGGAAACGTCGTGATCAGAGCCACTTGTTTTGAAGTTTTATGCCAATGGATTGAAAGCGGATGTTGAACATTCACTCTTGATGATCTCATTTTTGACCGAAGAAATTGTACATTGGTTTTTAGGAATGGTACGAAACTTGGTAAAGCTTTTGGCACTTGCTATGTGAACACAAAAATAAATAAATGTTGAACAGGTTAAATGACTAAATAGTCAAAAATGAATGGGAGAAGAATTTCATCAAGTGGAAAGTGATTTTTTTTTGTTCAGTTTTAGAGTAAAACATGTTTTTTTCATAACAATAAACGTAACATTTTGTATTCACTTTGTAAAACTTTTTAAATTTCAGCAATAATCTGCCAATTGTTGTCTTTGAAAAGAGTTTAAACTTCAGTCTGTGCTCTAAATCTTTCAAGATGTACAACAGTTTAAAGGGATAGTTCACCCCAAAATGAAAATTAAGTCAGTAATTACTCTCCCTCATGTTGTTCAACCCCGTAAGACTTTCGTTCATCTTCAGAACACAAATGAAGATATTTGTGATTAAATCTGAGAGCTGGGTCACTCCTCCATAGGCTTCTGAGGGATTGAAACTTGCCGGCCCAGAAAAACCCCCAGAAATAACGACTTTATTCAACTATTAATTTCCTTCTCTGTCGGCCTCAAGATAGTTCACGTAGCGTAACAGTGCAGCGCTTCTGTGTTATACGTCACACACACACACACACACACACACACACACACACACACACACACACACACACACACACACACACACACACACACACACACACACACACGACCAGCGTCGGCCAATAGTGAGCCTACGTAAAACACAAAAGCGTTGCGCTGTTACACTACGTGAACTATTTTGAGGCCGACAGAGAATGAAATTAATACTTGAATAAAGTCGTTATTTCTGGGGTATTTTGCGCACAAAAAGTATTCTCGTCGCTTGATAAACGTAAGATTGAGTCACTGTAGTCACTTGGACTATTTTAACGATGTCTTTAATAACTTTTTTGGGGCTGTCAAGTTTCAATCCCTCAGAAGCCTATGGAGGAGTGACCCAGCTCTCAGATTTAATCACAAATATCTTCATTTGTGTTCTGAAGATGAACGAAAGTCTGACGGGGTTGAACAACATGAGGGAGAGTAATTACTGACAGAGTTTACATTTTGGGGTGAACTATCCCTTTAAATTGGAAATGACATTTTCTATGCTCAAAAAGGGAATAAATGGATTATAAATACTGCATAAATATAATTTAGTACCATGAAATCCCCTAAAAATGAAATCCCCTAAAAATGCAAAATATTAAATTAAAAAACATTATCCAACTAAAATATAGTACATTCATTTCATTGAAATAAAAAAATCTGTAAGTTTTGATAAATGTTCTTTATTGGCATTGATGGGTCCATAATGAAGCGATGGTTCGGATCGTTATATTGGAAAAAAGATTCTTTCGAAATTTTCTGATGTTCTTAAAGCGTAGAAATTTTTTTTATTTGAAGAACTTTTCGTAAACTTTTCACTGAAAGGTTCTTTGGGAAACTACAAATGGTTCTTCTATGGCAACTTAATTTCCCTATAAAATCCCCAAGACTATGATCATGTTCTGTCGTTTAGAAGTGAAAGCAGACCTGAAGAAGAAACGACAGATCCGGGTCTTTCCATCGTCTCAGCTCTGGGTTTACAGTGACGTCTCCGCTTCAGCTTCAGCTTCGGGAACAGAGGAGCGTTGGTCATCTGCAGGCGTTCTCCAGCGGGAACGAGCCCAGAGAACTCCAGACCTGTGCAGTTTCATTACATCTGATCGTTCAGACAACAGGAGAAATTATGGCTGCAGGAAATATTAATTGGCCCCTGGTTTGCTTTGATACCTTGAAGAGAGAGCCTTAAATAACCCAGCTGGAGAACAGAGCTGATTAAACCGGCCTCGGGCTAGTGCTGGTGTACACTATCAGGATTGATGCTTTCGGAAGGGTTGTTTATACAGTGGTGCTCAGAATTAATGGCACCCCTGGTAAATATGATAAAAAATAGCTATAAAAAATAAATCTGCATCGTTTATCCTTTTGATCTTTTGAAAAATTGGCAAAATCCTTACCTTTCATTGAAGTAAAAGATTTGAAAGTGGGGGGGAAATCACATTATAAAATAAATGTTTTTCTCCAAAACACGTTGGCCACAATTATTCATACCCTTTTATTAAATACCTTTTTGCAATCTCCTTTTGCCAAGATACCAGATCTGAGTTTTCTCCTATAATGCCTGATGAGTTTGGAGAACGTCTCAGGTTACTATTGTAACCATAGTTCCCTGAGAACAGGGAACGAGACGATGCGTCGAAACGCTGCGGGAACGCCTTCTGCGTGATTGCGTCTGAAGCATCTATGCCAACTAGTCCAATGGAAAAAGGGAATGAGCGTCACGGGCGGGTGACGTCATGACCAGGAAAGGATAAAAGCACTTCCGCTGCTCGCCGGCATTCATGCTTCGACAGTGCCGAAGCAAGCCGATCGCAGGGACGCCAGAAGTATGGCAGGGGGACGCATCGTCTCGTTCCCTGTTCTCAGGGAACTATGGTTACAATAGTAACCTGAGACGTTCCCTTATCGAAAAGGGAACTTCGAGATGCGTCGAAACGCTGCGGGAACGAGAATACCCAATGCGCCATAATTCAAGTACCTGAGTGTCAGACTGTTCAGCTAAGCACTAAGCACCTGAGAACCTGGGGCAGCATCCAGGTCCAAACTGTAAAATCTCACAAATGTGAGCGGAGAGGACCAGCCCGCCGCATCACAAACATCTTGGAGAGAAACCCCATGCAACAAGGCTTTTGAAGCCGCCATACTCCTGGTGGAATGAGCTCGGACCGCCAAAGGACAAGGCTGGCCCGAGTACTCATAAGCAAGTGAAATAGCCTCGACTATCCACTTACTGACTGTCTGTTTTGAAGCAGGAAGACCTTTTTTAGGTGATCCAAAGCAAATAAATAGTTGATCGGACTTCCTGATTGAGGATGTCCGATGTACATATGTGTCCAATGCTCGCACTGGACACGACAAGTGCAGTCTTTCCTGGTCCGCAGTTGCAAACGGAGGAGGACAGAAAGCCTGCAGCACAATAGGCCTCGGAGTCAAGGTCGGCACCTTAGGGACGTATCCCTGTTTTGGATAAAGGAACGCCTTGACCATCCCCGGAGCAAATTCAAGGCAGGTGGGGGAGACCGAAAGAGCCTGAAGGTCACCAACTCTCTTGAGGGACGAAATAGCTAGGAGAAAGACGGTCTTAAGAGTAAGGAACTTCTCTGAGACTGATTCTAAGGGCTCGAATGGAGCCCTAGACAGGCCTTCTAGAACTACAGTCAAATCCCAAGCTGGCACCTTAGTGCGAGTTGCAGGCCTCAGCCTCAAAGTGCCACGAAGGAAACGTGTAATCAGGGGGTCTCGACCCAAAGATAAACCTCCCACCATGGTATGATAAGCCGCAATGGCTGCCACGTAAACTTTTAGTGTGGAAGGACATAGACCTGACACAAAGCGCTCCTGCAGGAACTCGATTACTGTGTTGACAGAACAATTAACCGGATCCCACTGATGTCGGTGACACCATAAGGAGAAAACTCTCCATTTAAGCGCATAGAGTTTCCTCGTAGCTGGAGCTCTGGAGCTTAGGATGGTCTCAACAGCCTCAGCTGAAAGACCACTATCTACAAGTTGGGCCCCCTCAGAGGCCAAACCCAAAGATTCCATATCTCTGGCCGAGGGTGAAATATTGTGCCCCCGGCCTGAGACAGAAGGTCCCTCCTCAAAGGGATCTCCAATGGAGGCCCGTCTAACAGAAGGATCAGGTCCGCAAACCAGATCCGACTTGGCCAGCGTGGTGCTACTAGCAGTAGGCTTATCCCACACTGACGGACCCGCTCCAGAACTCCTGGGAGCAGAGCAACAGGGGGAAAGGCGTACAGACGTAGCCTCGGCCACGTCTGCACCATGGCATCCAGCCCCAGGGGGGCCGGGTGAGTAAGTGAATACCAGAGGGGACAGTGCGTCGTGTTGTGAGACGCGAACAGGTCCACCTCTGCTCTGCCATATGCCTCCCAGATTTTCTCCACCGCCTCGGGGTGGAGTCTCCAGTCCCCTGGCCTCAGCTCCTGCCTCGACAGGATGTCTGCTCCTATATTCTGGTCCCCAGGAATATACACTGCCCTCAGGGAGAGTACCTTCCCCAGGGACCACAGGAGGATCCGGTGCGCCAGTTTGCAAAGCGGACGCGACCTCAGACCCCCCTGGCGGTTCAGATAAGAGACCACAGATGTGTTGTCTGTTCGAACGAGCACATGATGGCCTCTTAGGTCCGGAAGGAAATGTCTCAACGCATTGAAGACAGCCATCATCTCCAGGCAATTGATGTGCCACGAAAGATGATGGCTTTTCCACAGACCCTGAACCGAGCGGCCTTCCATTACCGCTCCCCAGCCGGTGAGGGAAGCATCTGTCGAGATAGTAGCTCGATGGCAAAGAGCTCCCAACACCGGGCCCTGGGTTAAGAACCAGTGTTTCTTCCATATCTCTAAGGCACGAAGGCATCGCCGCGTAACCTTGATCATACGGAAAGGGCTTCCCCTCGGGGAGAACCCTCTGGTCCTGAGCCACCACTGTAAAGGCCTCATGTACAGCAGGCCAAAAGGTATCACGTTGGACGCTGCTGCCAGTAGACCCAACAGTTTCTCGAACTGTTTTACAGTGCGTGACTGACCTAGCTTTAGCTCTTTGGTGGCTGCCAGGATAACAGCTACACGAACGGGCGATAGGCTGGCCCTCATCGTCACTGAATCCCATACCACACCAAGGAAAGTGGTTCTCTGTATTGGAGAAAGAACACTCTTCTTGGCATTGAGCCTCAACCCCAACATCTGCATATGGGCGAGAACGACACCTCGGTGCCGAACCGCCAACTGCTCTGATTCCGCTAGAATCAGCCAGTCGTCGATATAATTGAGAATGCGAATGCCCTGAAGCCTGAGAGGGGCTAAAGCTGCATCCATGCATTTCGTGAATGTGCGGGGTGACAAAGCTAGGCCGAAAGGAAGAACCCGATACTGGTATTCTTTGCCCCTGAAAGAAAACCTTAGGAACTTCCTGTGCTGAGGGAGGATGGAGATATGGAAGTATGCATCCTTCAGATCTATCGTGACGAACCAGTCCTCGGATCTGATTTGAGTCACGATCTGCTTGAGGGTCAGCATCTTGAACTTGAGTTTCTGAACTGACCGATTCAACAGGCGAAGATCTAAAATGGGACGCAACCCTCCATCCTTTTTTGGAACAATGAAGTAACGGCTGTAAAAACCCGACTCTCTGTCGGGTGAGTACACCTGTTCTATAGCCTCTTTTGCTAACAGGGCCCTTACTTCTTGCTCCATTACCAGAGCCTGCTCGGGACGTACCACTGTGGGTAACACCCCGCTGTAACGAGGAGGACGAGAGCCAAACTGTATTCTGTATCCTTCCTCTACAATCTGCAGGACCCAATGAGAAATATTCGGCAGAAGCTTCCACGCTGCCAGAAAATTTACTAAGGGAACCAGCCTCTCGAGGCTGGTCTCTGGTGTTACTGAGAGAGCCAAATCTGGAGCCTGAAACATACCGGCAGGAGCTACCTGACCTGACTGCTCTAAAACCCCCCTCAGAGGGCGCGAAACCGATGCTGTGCCGCAGCACAGCACCAGCGATTCGCTGGAGACCACTGCGCCCTGAAGCACCAGAGGTGGCAGGGTTGGCAGGAGGGTCTCGTGAGGACCCCGAAGTGGAACGGGCACCGTGTACTGAGGTGAACACCGCTCCACCTCGGTCGGGGCTGTCCTCACAGGTCTGATGCCTAAGCATCAGGACCTTTTTTTTTTTTGAACCGAAGCTTTCTTTGCCTGAAGAACGGTCCTCAGATCCGGCTTAGGCTTAGTCGACTTCGGTTGAGAGGGCTGCGTCTGTCTCCAGTATCTTCGTGGAGGAGCACGAGACGCAACACTCTCTTTCTGTTGCACATGATATGATGAGCTAGATGGCTGGGGCTGCTCACGCCCAGCAGCCCCAGGGGGCTGGACACGGCGAGGGATAAACTTTTTAAAAGCGTCCGACTGCTTTTTAGCATCCTGGAATCTTTCAACTACAGCGTGAACTGCGTCACCAAAGAGACCAGACGGTTCAAGCGGAGCATCTAACAAAAAAGTGCGATCTTTCTCTTTAATATCAGATAAATTGAGCCATAAATGTCTCTCAGTGGCTACCAAAGCAGCCATAGACCGCCCAATTGCTCTGGCGGTCTCTTTAGTAGCCCTGAGAGAAAGATCAGTCGCCCTACGAAGTTCTCGAACATCGTCATGACTTATTCCCTCACTATTATCCAGATCCCCCAGCAGATCAGCCTGATAAGCCTGAAGCAGTGCCATAGTGTGCAGGCACGCTCCGGCTTGACCTGCTGCCGAATAAGCTTTGCCCACTAAACTAGATGTATTTCTTAGAGGTCTAGTGGGCAAAACTGGGGCTTTAATAGAAGATGCGGGACCAGGCGCGAGATAACTCGCTAGATTTTGTTCAACCTGGGGCATCGAACTATAGCCGTAATCTTTAGACCCTCTTATTTTAGAATATATATTAGATTGAGGGATAAAGACACGAGATGAGAACGGCTTTTTCCATGATTTAGATAATTCATCGTGTAAATCAGGAAAAAAAGGAAGCCCTCGCGGTGGAGATAGTGTGGCTGAAGAAAGATAACGCTCGTCTAATCTGCTTTTGGGACGAGTGTTTTTAGTTTCAGATGGCCAGTCAATATTTAATCTTTCTACAGCTCGTGACATGACATCCACCAGCTCATCATACGCTGGGGAAATAAATTGTAATTCCCTTTCCCCCGTGTGTGCATTATCACTGTCCATACTGACAACATCAACTTCCTCAGAAGAAGAGCACAGTAATAAAGGGCTCTCTCCCCGGGCGGAAGAAACCGCAAAGCGTGCTTCCGACACCGGGGGAGGAGAGCTGGATCTCCCGGGTAAGGAAGGAGAAAGGGCCCTCGGACCCGTCTCGATCCCCTCCGAAAGATCCAATTGCGATCCCCAGGAATGCATTCTCCGCGTTGCCTCGGCAGACGCGGGTCCTGATCCCTGAGGATCGCGAGCCTGCCCACTCTGTTTGTCGAAGAGTGACAGGCGGGATCTGAGCATGCGAAGCGGTAGCTTCTCACAGTGCTGGCACTCAGCCCCCTCGAAGGCTGAGGCTGCATGCTCAAATCCCAAACAAATCACACAAAGCTCGTGTGTGTCCCCACCCGTTAAATAACGCGGGCAGGGAGGAACACACTGTTTGTAGACTTGTTTCGCCATCGATACCAACAATATTGACAGACAACAATAAATAGACAGGGACAGTTTAGACACAGATCGCTTGCTGAGGCACAGAAGCATGAATGCCGGCGAGCAGCGGAAGTGCTTTTATCCTTTCCTGGTCATGACGTCACCCGCCGTGACGCTCATTCCCTTTTTCCATTGGACTAGTTGGCATAGATGCTTCAGACGCAATCACGCAGAAGGCGTTCCCGCAGCGTTTCGACGCATCTCGAAGTTCCCTTTTCGATAAGGGAACACCTGACAAGAGATCAGAGACCATTCCTCCATACAGAATCTCTCCAGATCCTTCAGATTCTCAGATCCATGTTTATGCTTCTTCTCTTCAGTTCAGCCACTCATTTTCTATATGGTTCAGCTCAGGGAACTGGGACGGTCATGGCAGAAGCTTCATTTTGTGCTCCCTAACACATTTTTGTGTTGATTTTGATGTTTGTTTTGGATCGTTGTCCTGATGGAAGATCCAACCATGGCCCATTATAAGATTTCTAGCAGAAGGCGTCAGGTTTTGATTTTTTATCTGTTGATATTTGATAGAATCCACAATGCCATGTATCTGAATAAGAAGTCCAGGACCTCCAGCAGAAAAATAGCCCCACAACATTAAAGATCCAATGGTATATTAAATTGTACACATGGGATACTTTTTATCATTGTGTGCACCAAACCCATCTAGCGTGTTTGCTGCCAAAAAGCTCTTTTTTTAGTTTAATCTGACCACAGAGGCCTGTGCCGTTTGAAGATCCAGTCGTGTCTGACCACTGAATATGCTGGAGTTTGTATTTGGATGAGCGAGGAGCATTTTTCTTAAAACCCTCCCAAACAACAAGTGGTGATGTAGGGGTTGTTTGATTTTTTTTAATAGGCTTTCTGACCCCCAAGACTCAACTAATCTCTGCAATTCTCCATCTGTGATCCTTGAAGAGTCTTTGGCCACTCAAACTTTCCTCCTCACCGTCCATTAAGAAAATATAGACACACGTCGTCTTCCGGGCATAATCGTAACATCTTTAGATGATTGGAACTTCTTAATTATTGCCCTGATGGTGGAAATGGGGATTTTTAATTTTTTAGATATTTTCTTACATACACTTTCTATTTTGTGATGCTCAACAATCTTTTGCTGCACATCAGAACCATGTTCTGTGGTTTTATTCATTGTAATGGATGATTAAGGGAATTTGGCCTTTGTGCTTCCTCATATTTAAACTCCTGTGAAACAAGAAGTCATAGCTGGACAATTTCATGTACCTAGTCACCCTGGTGTGCTAAAAAAGGTAAATATTAATGGGAATATACTTCATAGATAAATTATTCATAAAAAATTCTAGGGGTATGAATAATTGTGGCCAACGTGTTTTGGAGAAAAATATTTTTTATAATGTGATTTTCCCCCCCATTTTCAATTCTTTTACTTCAATGAAAGGTTAGATTTTTGCCAATTTTTTTGAATGAAAGATCAAAAGGATAAACGATGAAGATTTTTTTTTTACAGCCATTTTTGATCATAATTACCAGGGGTGCCATTAATTCTGAGCACCACTGTAGTTGTCAGCTTCACAGTTCAAGAGCAAAACTGAATTTTTTTATTTTTTTTTTTTTATTGGCAAGCTCTAATCTGATTGGCTTTATGCAACTTCTAGCAGGTTTTTGACTGGATGTGAGGCTGGTACAATAAGCCCTTTAGAGGAAAATCAAATCGCTGGACAGGTTAACCCCTTTAGTGCCGTTTAGTCATTTTTGACCAAAAAAAGTGTTTTTTTATTTTCTTTATTTCATTTTTTACTTCATCAGAATGGGATGAAACTTGGTAAAGGTTGTGGCACGTGCTATGTGAAAAAAGGTTAAATGGTCCTGAAAAAAAAAATTGTCAAACTTGTATTCTTGTATAAATAAAGCGCATTGTAACCGAATGGGAAGCGAATTTCCTCTAGTGGAAGCGTTCGGTACTGCAGCCAATCAAAATCTTGCTGAAAGCTCATTTTTTCAGATATTGTCAGGGTTTGTGCAGGTGCTGAAGACGAGGACACGGAATTTCCATATAATAGGTTTAATAAACAAAATGAAACTTCCAAAAATGAAACAAGAACAAAACTCCAGGAAATCAGGATTTACACACAACCACACATGGACGACGATCGACAAACACTGAGGGAAAACACAGGGCTTAAAAGAACTGAACCAAACAAGATAATTAACTGAAAACAGGTGCATAAAATTGGACACAAACGAGGAGCGGGAAAACTAACAGGACTAAACCAAAAATAACAAAGACAGGGGAAACCAAGATCACAAAACAGAACTCAATACATCAAAACGTGACAGTACCTCCCCCCTCCCCGAAGGCGCGTCCTCGCGCCGTATAACATCCAAAGGGGTGGGAGGGTGGGCGCCCTGGAGGCTGACGAGGGCATGGTGCAGGTCCGGGAAGCCTCCAGGGCGGAGCAGGCTGTGGGCGTGGCCAGGGCGGAGCAGGCTGTGGGCGTGACCACGGCGGTGCAGGCTGTGGGCGTGGCCAAGGCGGTGCAGGCTGTGGGCGTGGCCACGATGGTGCAGGCTGTGGGCGTGGCCAGGGCGGTGCAGGCTGTGGGCGTGGCCACGACGGTGCAGGCTGTGGGCGTGGCCACGGTGGAGCAGGCTGTGGGCGTGGCCATGGTGGAGCAGGCTGTGGGCGTGGCCATGGTGGAGCTGTGGGACCCTCGGGCGTCCAGGGCGGAGCTGTGGGACCCTCGGGCGTCCAGGGCGGAGCTGTGGGACCCTCGGGCGTCCAGGGCGGAGCTGTGGGACCCTCGGGTGGCCATGGCGGTGAGGACCCTTCGGGTGGCCATAGCGGTGAGGACCCTTTAGGTGGCCGTGGTGGTGAAGACCCTTCAGGTGGCCATGGCGGTGAGGACCCTTCGGGTGGCCACGGCGGTGAAGACCCTTCGGGCGGCCGTGGTGGTAAAGACCCTTCGGGTGGCCATGGCGGTGAGGACCCTTCGGGTGGCCATGGCGGTGTTATTTTTTCAGGCCTCCCTGGATCTTTGGCCGGCCACGGCGAAGGCGTATAGCGCCCCCCCAAAATTTTCTTGGGGAGGACAGGCTCATGATCGGGAACTGACTTGACATCAACGGGCGCTGGGTCAACGGGCTCTGGGTCAAGGGGCTCTGGGTCTGGGTCAACGGGCTCTGGGTCTGGCTCTGGGTCAACGGGCTCTGGCTCTGGCGCTGGGTCAACGGGCTCTGGCTCTGGCGCTGGGTCAACGGGCTCTGGCTCTGGGTCAACGGGCTCTGGCTCTGGCGCTGGGTCAACGGGCTCTGGCTCTGGGTCAACGGGCTCTGGCTCTGGCGCTGGGTCAACGGGCTCTGGCTCTGGGTCAACGGGCTCTGGCTCTGGCTCTGGGTCAACGGGCTCTGGCTCTGGGTCAACGGGCTCTGGCTCTGGCTCTGGGTCAACGGGCTCCGTGCTGGATGGGACCAGCATATCAGGAAACTCTGGGCTGGACGGGACCAGCATATCAGGAAACTCGGGGCTGGACGGGACCAGCATATCAGGAAACTCGGGGCTGGACGGGACCAGCATATCAGGAAACTCGGGGCTGGGCTCAGGCTCTGGCGGGCAGGCGACGGGCTCAGGCTCTGGCGGGCAGGCGACGGGCTCAGGATCTGGCTGGATGTGGCTGATTTGAACCCCAGCCTCGGCAGCCTTCTTTTTGGCCAGTCGCACCGATATCAGTGGGGGATCAGTCATACCGGATATCAGCCGGGGAAGTCCAGGGACCGATCTGGCGGCAGGGCTGATGCGGTGTGCAGGCTCTGGTGGGCAGACGATGGGCTCTGGTGTGAGCGTGTAGGTGATGGGCTCAGGCGTTGGCGTGCAGGTGATGGGCTCAGGCGTTGGCGGGCTGGCGACGGGCTCTGGTTGGATGGTCTCTGGCTGGAGTGGGAGATCCTCCACCAGGTAGCTGGATCCACACGCCCACAACGTGTGATCCACGAACTCCAGGAAGGATAGATGGAGATCCTTGACTAGAATTATCTGGGCCAAGGGGTCCTTCAGACCACCCCAGAAACTCTTTATTAACTCCTCTTCCTCCATCGACCCATCATTGTAGAGGGTTAGGTAACGCCCCGCATACTCCTCAAGAGAGAGCTCCTCTTGAAAGAGGATTGGAATTTCAAAGGGGCTCACCACCATGCTTTTCCTCCTTCGGCCCATTTTCGTTTTTTTTAAAGGTCGATCGTTCTGTCAGGGTTTGTGCAGGTGCTGAAGACGAGGACACGGAATTTCCATATAATAGGTTTAATAAACAAAATGAAACTTCCAAAAATGAAACAAGAACAAAACTCCAGGAAATCAGGATTTACACACAACCACACATGGACGACGATCGACAAACACTGAGGGAAAACACAGGGCTTAAAAGAACTGAACCAAACAAGATAATTAACTGAAAACAGGTGCATAAAATTGGACACAAACGAGGAGCGGGAAAACTAACAGGACTAAACCAAAAATAACAAAGACAGGGGAAACCAAGATCACAAAACAGAACTCAATACATCAAAACGTGACAGATATCAACCTCAAATTTAGAACTTTTTTTTTTAGATTTATGGCTTTGATTTGATCACAGTTTCAGAGTAAAACATGTTTAGGAAAATATATTTCTTATCAAATTTAAAAATATATATTTTTGTGTATTTTTCATAATAATACACTTAAACTTTTTTTAACAGGTAATATGTTTACAGGCAATAAATGGATCATAACAATTCCATAAATATAATTTAGTACCATAAAATCCCCCGAAAATAGAAAATATGAAATAAAAAAACATTATAAAACTAAAATACTGTACATTAATTTCATTGAAATATAAAAAGAGTTGGTAATTTGACCACAGAGGGTTATTCTAGCATAAAATCTTAGAACAAGACACAAGTAAAAGATATTCATAAACAACTGTATATACTGATTTGTTTTCAGTATACATCTCACAGTTTTGTGTTTTCATCATCATTTTAATTTACATTATTTATTTTTACAACCTGGACCTCTCTCACACTCTTAAAAATAAAGGTTCTTGAAACTTTAAGAAACAGTTCTTAAAATAACCTTTTTTTTCTTAGTGTGAAAATGAGAACATTTTAATGATCTAAAAATAACCTTTTTTATTACAAAAAAAACAATAGAACGATTCATGTGATGTTAAATATTCCGCACGGAAACATAATGCTGATAAATAACCGTTATTTTTGAGTGTGTAGGAATAAAGAACGGTTTATGTTTATTTTGTGTACGACAAAAGAACATCTAACTCTAAGACCAGCAAAACTTGTTTGTATTTTTCAGCGGGAAACTACATGGGAATGATTAAGAAACACAATGTGTTCTTAGTTTTCACATCATCGTCTCTCATCACACACTTACATGAACGACTGTCCGAGATCATTTGTTCTGTTGTTGCAGTTTCACGCGTGCGTCTGGAATACATGAAGGTCAAAGGTGGAGAGAAAGTTAATAAACATGTGAGTCTGATGTGAGAAGCTTTGGAGACTGTAACTCTTTCACACACACACACACACACACATACAGGTTAGCATGACTTATAAGGACATTTTCTTCAAACCAGAAAAAAAGGTGGTTTAGGGGGACTATGACTTCCCTTTATGCTAGAGCTTTCAAATAAAAATGGAAATGCTTTTAAAAATCACGACTTCAAAACTCAAACTCTATTATTTATTTACACCTTATAAAACAAGATACATGGCACACTGATTTTTTGCTGACTTACAAGGACATGTGTCCTAGAAGACAAAAACCAGGATTATGAGGACAATTGGATTACAAGGACTATGTGATGTCACAATGACATCACAGTTCATTAACATATACAAAGAAACATGACTACACACTGCACTGCAAAGACAGATGGGTTTACTGGGACTATGAGATGTATTTGATATGAAAGTTAATGATCACTACAGAAAAACGAAGGTTGGTTTGTAGCTTAAAGGTTATTTATATGATGCATGTGTATATATATATATATATATATATATATATATATATATATATATATATATATACACATACACTTCACATACAGTGAAGTTCTCCCACTTAGAAATCATGGAGGGGTCTGAAATTGCCATCGTAGGTGCATGTCCACTGTGAGAGACATAATCTAAAAAAAAAATCTCAGAAATCACAATGTATGATTTATTATTTACTATTTTTTTGTATGATACAGCTGCAAATAAGTATTTGAACACCTGTCTATCAGCTAGAATTCTGACCCTCAAAGACCTGTTAGTCTGCCTTTAAAATGTCCACCTCCACTCCATTTATTATCCTAAATTAGATGCACCTGTTTGAGGTCTACGGGGAAATTGCTAAGCAGCTTGGTGAAAAAAGGTCCACTGCTGGAGCAATCATTAGAAAATGGAAGAAGCTAAACATGACTGTCAATCTCCCTCGGACTGGGGCTCCATGCAAGATCTCACCTCGTGGGGTCTCAATGATCCTAAGAAAGGTGAGAAATCAGCCCAGAACTACACGGGAGGAGCTGGTCGATGACCTGAAAAGAGCTGGGACCACTGTTTCCAAGGTTACTGTTGGTAATACACGAAGACGTCATGGTCTGAAATCATGCATGGCACGGAAGGTTCCCCTGCTTAAACCAGCACATGTCCCGTCTTAAGTTTGCCAATGACCATTTGGATGATCCAGAAGAGTCATGGGAGAAAGTCATGTGGTCAGATGAGACCAAAATATAACTTTTTGGTCATAATTCCACTAGGCGTGTTAGGAGGAAGAAGAATGATGGGTACCATCCCAAGAACACCATCCCTACTGTGAAGCATGGGGCTGGTACCAAATTATGCCCCTGCCTTGAGGGCTTCGCCGTGTATGGAGGGATTGTCATATTTTCATCTGTGCTATTTAAGTATGCAACATCTTTCCGATCACCAGGGAAAAGTTATGCAATTTAACGCAAAGGCCCTAAGGGTGGCGGCCACAAAAAAAGTCACGTGACTGAAACCCATGAATGATCTCAGAATGAGAATATGACAAGGTCAGCTACTTTTTCTGACACTTTGCAAACACAAATATTAACACAGAGCATGTCCATTACTCTGACCTTCACCTATCCACGTCTCCTTAATTTAAAGAGGTTCATTCCTGTGCATCAAGCAGGTACAGTTGAGCTCTTATGCATGTTTACTGATCAATGTTTTTATGTGAATGAAAGCCTGAATTAAATCAGTTAAATCATGGTGTCTCATCAGAAGACTGGATTAAACCACTCAATTCATATGGATTTGTTTTACCATCTCTTTATAAATGTTTTGAAGCATCACAGTTTTGGTTGAACAGACTTTCAATTAAGGCTGTTGCGATAACCGCAATATTGCAGTACAGTGCTACCGACAGGCATGCATGACTGCCTTTTGATCTTCTTTCCCGGTTTTCAACAACTTAGTACCGTAAGATTTTAATGAAACATCCTCGCTGGTAATAAAGAAACAATACCTGCCCTCCATTAAAGAGGCCTCTGAGGGGTGGCAGCAACTAAGCAGTTGAGCATTTAAAAAAAATCACAAGTTTTAACCATGTTAATATCTTGTATTTAATATTCTGAAGTGCATTAAAACAATGTGAACAGCAATACATTTGTTATCTTGCAAACAATGCAGATACTACAATTAACCCTTGTGTTATGTTGCGGGTTAATTTGACCCGTTTTGATTTTCTAGTTGTTGGAAATACTGGTTAACCTTTGTTTTTTTTTTCTTGACATTTTGTGACTTTTTCTCATTTATCATGATGAACATGCATGCAAAGTTTCAACATGCTGATGTGTTTTGACATATACAAACAAAATGACTGTTACGTTCATGATGTTCGCGGGTCAATTTGACCCTCATAGACAGCCATTCAAAAGCAACTGTACAGACACAAAATAAAAACATTTATTTTCTGTATGTAAGGGCACTTCAATTCCAGTTCTAACATGCAAGTGTATCTAAAAGTGCTCTAACCCTAAACAAACACACCTGAAAAAGCTAAAATCAGTGTTTAGAATTATTTGCAAATTACAGATGAAAATCTTTGTCAGACACAGATAGTAAAATAAGCTCTCATTTCAATATTCAAGATATCTAAAATACATAGCTTTTAACCAAAACTTTTATGTAGGATTTTCAAAGGCAGCTTCACAGAGCCAAAAAATTAATACAAAACATTTATTTGATGTATATTTTGTTATGTTTGGTTTCTCACTTCCCTGTGAGTGAATAATGAAACTAGGGAACTAGGGCTTAGGAAACTAGGGAAAGTTAACTTAGGAAAATTAAACAGCATTATAATAACATTATACAGCAAAATTTTATTGTTCAGTTACGGTGTTCAAAGCATAAAATGTAAAAAAAAAAAAAAAAAGTATTTATATACAAAAAAAGTCAGTATAATGTTTATTTTCCAATTTTGTCAAAAATTGATTTATAAAAATGGTTTAAAACATTTTTATAAATCATATTTTCAGATATAATGTTTTTGTAATGTTTGACAAATGTTGATAATAAAAGTTTACAGTTTGTATCTAAATCTTTGTTGTTTTTCATAGTGTGATTTTTGAGGAATTGTATTGAATCCAATTAGGGGCAATTTGACCCGCTCCATAAAGGGTGTACACAGAATTCGAACAGTGCACAAGGGTTAAATGGTAAGTTTACCCAAAAATGAAAATTCTGTCATCATTTAGGCCATGTCCACACTAATACGTTTTCGTTTGAAAACGTATATTTTTCTCTCCGTTTTGGCCTTCCGTCCACACCGAAACGGCGTTTTAAGTCAACGAAAACGTAGCTTTTGGAAAACGCTCTCCAAAGTGGATAAATTTGAAAACTCCGTTTTCGCGTTGTAGTGTGGACTGTGAAGCCGGAGGTATTTGAAAACGATGACGTAAGTTTAGTCATGTGATCCATGTTGTACCAATAGATGTTTACCTGATGTTTACCGGTATTGTGCCTGTTATGTGCTATTCACTTTCACACTGTTGCTAAAATATGTTACTTTGCACACTCTTCATATCACAGTACTGCACAGATGACAGAAAATGTACTCACATTTGCTGTCCTGCGTCAATACAGGAGAGCAGTCGCGTTTTAGACCAAACATATGGTGACTGAGTGCGACCTGGACGCATCAGTGAATGGTGAGATATTTTGCTAAATAAAATTATCATGTTAGAAGAATTGCGCGATACCTTTCTTTATTTTTCCATCTGTCAGTGAGCTTTTGTGAGGTTTCACGCATGCGCAGTAAGGTGAATTTATAAGTTTCTCATCCACACTGAAACGTCTGAAAACGCCTGAAAACGCTAGTGTGGACGGAGAGCGTTTTTAAACGAAAACTCCGTTTTCAAATGTATCCGGATTAATGTGGACGTAGCCTTACTCACTTTCAAGTTGTTCCAAACCTGGTTGAGTTTCTTTCATCTGCTGAAAACAAAAGAAGATAGAGTGAAGAATGTCGGTAACCAGGAAGTTAGGTTAGGTATACTTTGTCTCAATGGGAAATTTGTTTTAGGCTCACGAAGACAGCCACTACAGCACCAAACATATAAAACAAACACAATACAAAAAACACATTTGCAATCAAGTAGTTGGCATCACGCCACTCTATACACTGGAAAAATAACTGCATCACGCCACTCTATACACTGGAAAATAACTGGCATCACGCCACTCAATACACTGGAAAGTAATTGGCATCACGCCACTCTATACACTGGAAAGTAATTGGCATCACGCCACTCTATACACTGGACAGTAATTGGCATCACGCCACTCTATACACTGGAAAGTAATTGGCATCACGCCACTCTATACACTGGACAGTAATTGGCATCACGCCACTCTATACACTGGAAAGTAATTGGCATCACGCCACTCTATACACTAGAAAGTAATTGGCATCACGCCACTCTATACACTGGAAAGTAATTGGCATCACGCCACTCTATACACTGGAAAATAAATGGCATCACGCCACTCAATACACTGGAAAGTAATTGGCATCACGCCACTCTATACACAGGAAAATAATTGGCATCACGCCACTCTATACACTGGAAAATAACTGGCATCACACCACTATATACACTGGAAAGTAATTGGCATCACGCCACTCTATACACTGGAAAGTAATTGGCATCACGCCACTCTATACACTGGAAAGTAATTGGCATCACGCCACTCTATACACTGAAAAGTAATTGGCATCACGCCACTCTGTACACTGGAAAGTAATTGGCATCACGCCACTCTACACACTGGAAAGTAATTGGCATCACGCCACTCTATACACTGGAAAGTAATTGGCATCACGCCACTCTATACACTGAAAAAGTAATTGGCATCACGCCACTCTATACACTGGAAAGTAATTGGCATCACGCCACTCTATACACTGGAAAGTAATTGGCATCACGCCACTCTATACACTGGAAAGTAATTGGCATCACGCCACTCTATACACTGGAAAATAATTGGCATCACGCCACTCAATACACTGGAAAGTAATTGGCATCACGCCACTCTATACACTGAAAAAGTAATTGGCATCACGCCACTCAATACACTGGAAAGTAATTGGCATCACGCCACTCTATACACTGGAAAATAATTGGCATCACGCCACTCAATACACTGGAAAGTAATTGGCATCACGCCACTCTATACACTGGAAAGTAATTGGCATCACGCCACTCTATACACTGGAAAATAATTGGCATCACGCCACTCAATACACTGGAAAGTAATTGGCATCACGCCACTCTATACACTGGAAAATAATTGGCATCACGCCACTCAATACACTGGAAAGTAATTGGCATCACGCCACTCTATACACTGAAAAAGTAATTGGCATCACGCCACTCTATACACTGGAAAATAACTGGCATCACACCACTCTACACACAGGAAAGTAATTGGCATCACGCCACTCTATACACTGAAAAATAACTGGCATCACGCCACTCTATACACTGAAAAATAACTGGCATCACGCCACTCTATACACTGGAAAATAATTGCCATTTAAAAAAATACTGTGTCAGTTAAACATGGTTTATATTTTTAGAATAAACATCATTTCAGCTCAGAGGATGAGAATGAATCAGAAGAGGACAAGCATGAAGATATGGATTATATACCAGACAGCGACTCTGAATCAGATTCAGATACAAGTTCTGTCGATATCTCTAGTCTGTCCCAGGGTCCCCTCTCAGAGAATATTGAAGCATTTGATTCTACAACAAAAACCACAGATGAAACAACAGATGACAAAGCAGGTGTTAACGGGATAAACTACTGTTACGTTTGTCAAAAACCACAGTCTAAACTCACAAGACATCTAGAGACACACAAGACCGAAGCAGAAGTGATGGAGGCTCTCAGCTTTCCAAAATGTTCAGTGAAAAGACGACGACTTCTGGAGATAATTGGCATCACGCCACTCAATACACTGGAAAGTAATTGGCATCACTGCACTCTCTACACTGAAAAAAAAAGTATTGGATACACGCCATCAATACACTGGAAAGTAATTGGCATCACGCCACTCTATAACTGGGAAAATAATTGGCATCCAACGCATCAATAACTGGAAGTAATTGGCATCACGACTCTATACACTGGACAAGTACTTGGCATCACGCACTATATACACTGGAAAATAATTGGCATAAACAGAGCCAACTCTTAATAATGGGAAAGTAATTGGCATCACGCAACTCTATACACTAAAAATTACATTGGTTCACGCCCACTTATCCACTGGAAAATAAACTGGCATCCACACACACTCTACACACAGGGAAGTAATTGGGCATCACGCCACTCTATACATGAAAAAATAAACTGCATCACGCCACTTCTATAACACTGAAAAATAAACTGG
>CM070842.1:28834765-28852265 GCA_036326025.1 Chrosomus eos
TATGTTATAGTTGTGCATTTATTTATAAATTTAATAGGCCTACATAAAGCATATGTACATTAAAACACCTGAAAAGAGTCTTAAACCTGACAGATAAACAGTAAAGACATGCCTGGCCATGCATGAAAACATTCATTTATAAGAGCAATCTGATACGGGTCAGATTTCATGCCGCCGAAGTGGCGTTAATATTTCGCAGACCGTTTCCTATGGTTTATTTAGTGCAACATTCAGTAATTTTCTGGAAAGTGCTCTAATTTGCCCTGCGTGTCTGTGAACCCCTTGGGTTGTCTCTGGCAGCAGGTGTCTGGTTTACTTTGGCACGAGGTTCCCGTAATCTGGGCTAGAACACATCGAGCGCCGGGCTTAAATAGACGCTTATCTCAGGAAATGCCTCGCAGGACTCATTGTGCCGAAGTCCCTGAAGAGATTTACTGCGTTTTCCATGTTCCCACTGTTTCCATAATAGACAATGATCTGTGTAAGCAACACGGCGCGAGAGGTTGTAGATATCGAGAGCTGTTAGCATGACATGCGACGGCGTGAATATATTCGCATTAACACAACCTCAACTGCCTTTTATAAAACATTTCAATGCAATAAACAACGATACATTTAAATTAAAAATACGTTACTGGTACGTTTTATGAAAGAGTCTATTCTGCTCACCAGGCTGCGTTTATTTTATCAAAAATACAGTAAAAATTGTGAAATATTTTTACAATGTAAATCAGCTGTTTTCTATGTGAAATATATAAAAGTGTAATTTATATCCTGTGATCAAAGCTGAATTTTCAGCATCATTACTCCAGTCTTCAGTGTCACATGATCCTTCAGAAATCATTCTAATATGATGAGTGATTTAAAACATTTCTGATTATTATCAGTTGAAAACAGTTTTGTGGAAACTTTTCATTCTTCAGGATTCCTTGATGAATAGAAAGTTCAAAAAACAGCATTTATTTTAAATGTAATATTTTTGTGACATTTTAATCATAATAAATGCCTTCACTGCCACTTTTGATCAATTTAATGCGTCCTTTGTGAATAAAAGAATTTTTTAATGGGAGTGTATCACAGTTTCCACAAAAATATGAAGCATTAGACTGATTTCTGAAGGATCATGTGACACTGAAGACTGGAGTAATGAAAATTCAGCTTTGATCACAGGATATAAATTTAATTTTAACATATATTCACATAAAAAACAGCTTTTAAATGGTAATATTTTTTTTTTTGAATTTCTACTGTACTTTTGATTAAAATAAATGCAGCCTTGGCGAGCAGAAGAGACTTATTACAAAAACATTTAAAAAACGTATTAATTCCAAACTTCTCTCTGACGACAGCAATGAAGACTTCAGAAAGTTTCCGAAGAGATCTCAACAATGTCTCAAACTGTGCTTGGCCGCAATAAAAAGTCAAATATTTCTCAAATGATCCGAGCTGTTCTCAATATATTCATCTCACCGCTCTGTGCTCTTACTGGATGACTCTTTTTCATTTTAAAGGGGTCATTGGATGCCAATTTTCCACAAGTTGGTATGATTCCGCAATCATTGAGGAATTTTATCCAAAAATTTATGTGTAAAACATCACCTTTTTACCTCCTCAAAAACAGCTCTGTTCACAGCGACCCGTTTCGGTGCATGTCTCTTTAAATGATAATGAGCAAAAAATGGCTGAGGGCGGAAATATGCTAATACAGGAAATACACTAATATGGGAAATATGCTAATATGGGACAGTCCGTCAGCGGTCGTGGGCGGAGCATGAGTAATATGACATCATATTGCTCAGAATATCCAAACGTTTGATTATTGAGAGTGTTTAGACTTTTTGAGGATAAAAAAAAGAGTGAATGGATTTTTTTCATTGTATGGTGGTTGTTCCCACACGTTGAAAATACACATTTATATGCAAACACCATATAAAAGTGATTTTTGCATCCGATGACCCCGTTAAGAGAAACATTCGATGCTTAAATGAAATTTGTGTACTTCCGCTAATCCAGAGCTCGGCCCGAGCTAATGACGTGAGTCTGTGAGAGTCTCACCAAAGTGCTGATCAATAAAGATCAATAAAGTCACAAACATTATCGAACTATCAATAAAGTATGGTTAGTAAAGTCACATGATTCGCAGGGGCATCACGTGCCGGCCGGCGCCGGAGCCGATCGGTCAGATTTAGGAGATTGATCGAGATCTTTCCAGGTTCCCGAGCTGCACGTGGGGCTTCGGTTGGTGAGTTTGGTGAGCAGTGTGTTTCTCCGTAAGCTGCTGTCCGAATCCTCTTTCCTGAAGCTCCGCTGGATCTGATGGGAGCAGGGGAAGCAGTGTGTGAAGTCGTGCAGGAGGTGTCCGCTGAAAACCATGTAAATCCACGGGTTACAGCAGCTGTTGAGACTCGCCAGCAGCGCAGAGAGAGTGACCGCCGTGTTCTCCGAGTCTACACACACACACACACACACACACATGAACACACAGTCAAACCAACGTTTATTCAGTCACATCATCACAGATACGGCACGAATTTTACGAGGTGGCTAATTCGTGCGATTTCATACGACCTCACTCATACGAATTAATACGATTTTTGCTAAATCGTATAGCCTACATATTTTACGAGTTGCCTAATTCATTAGCCTGGGAAAACCCAGACAACTTCCGCCAAATTTAGATTTGCTCTGCAAGTAAGTCTGGCAAAGAGCTCATTCAAGCCCATTTCCAATCGAGGCACCTATCAGAAACGTTGGGTCGGGCTTTACACGATGACGACAGCGCAGCGACAGAAGCAGATTTTGTACATTACAAAGATGGATGCCGCCGGGGAACATCACTCGTTCGAATGGTTTGAATCAGCTATCGCGTCTGTTTTAAAGCAACACTAAGTAACTTTTCCTCCGCGGTCGCCCCACAGGTTGGAAGCGGAATTGTCCATTACTGCTGTCGTAAATAATTTAGCCTTCCGCATCTACTGTCGCACGCGCACGCTCTGTTTATCCAGCACCGGCTTTGGAATCAACAATGGCCACAGACAAGGTAGAGTATGATGCATGATTTTATGAAACTATGCAACGCTTGCCGTAAAGCAAGTCAAATTTGTAGTTTTCTTATGTCTCATTCGCACTACAGAAACGCGACCCGATCTGGCAATCTTACATAGTGTGGATATATCAGATAAAGGGCCGCAAAGCGGTGGCAGAAGTGCATTTCACCATGTCACAACTTGAACCACTGAAACGATTTTGAAAACATTAGTTTAAGGTACAAATTCTTACTTCGTGTTGCTTTAAGCGATATGAACGTTTCCTTTTTGTTAAAACCCGAGCAAAGAACAACACTCGAGATGTTTCTCCGTCCCTCTGCGTACGTCATCTTCTTCATCTCCTTCATCGCTCTGATTGGTTTTCGGTCTATCCAATTGCGCCCAGAGGCATTTGAGCGACGTCCGTTGGCGACGCCCCTTTGGGCGTGTCTATGATGTGTCTATGAAGCTTTGCCAGACCACAACTCAGTTACTACTGACAATGCTCTGGTTTTAACCAGGCTACCAATATAATGAATACATACAAATGACCTACCCATGACCCAGCCCCTAAACCTAACCATCACGTGGGTTTAAACGCTATTGTTTATAAAAATGTTAATAAAATATGAGAAGAACTCAGTTGATATTTCAGTGGTTTTGTCCGTCCTTCTGTTAGACTCTCACACATGAATTATGTTGAATATCTGTCAGCTGTTAAATTTAACTACACTATTAGATAATACCAGTTTAGCTCAAACTATTACCCAGCAATGCTTCATGTTGTTCAGTCTGTGTGTAAAAAGAGCATTAGTTATTAAAGAAAAAACACTTCAGCAAAACATCATCAGCTCAAAGTGACCCAATCATTTTTGGTCCCAAATTTGTATACATTTTACTGGTAGTCACTGTATGAAGAATGTTTGGGTATAATATGTCAGAGTTTACTTAAAATACCACTAGTAAAAATTTTAATATCAAGTGTATGAATAATTTTTGGTTTGACTGTATCAACAATACCTGTTACATGTTTTAATACACTGTTTTGTCCTTTTAATGTTAATAATCAAAATAACCCTTTCCACAAGTAACAGTTCATTAGTTTCTCTGCTGGTAAGCAACATATCAATGGCAATTAATGTAGAATGTAACACTGTATCAACATTTTAGAACATGCATCATCCAATCAGATTCTAAAGTCACTGCATTGGCCAATCAGCATCCAGGAGCGGAACTAAATGCTTTATAAAATAATTTTTCATTTTTTAAGAGTCAAAGAGATCTCCAGATTTAAAATTATATATATATAAATCAAGTTTTTTTTTCATTTAGTTTTTTGTAATTTTTAACATATGTTAAGCCTATAACGCATTGCCAGATATTAGTACAAATAATTATGGCTAAACAAATATTAATTTGTTTCGATTAAAGCAGTTTGTCTTGAACTATTAGGTGAAGATGGGGTGAAACTGGGTTAAATAAACATCCCATAACCTCATGTGATGACAGATTTACACATCATAAACCCGGTGCAGATGTTCTGCTTGGACGCTCCATTCTGGTTCATGACTTCATTTCTCAAATATATCTATAATCATATCAGAGAGACTATATTTAACGCATTATCACTTCTCTCCAGTAGCAGTCATTTGTTGCTCATTAAATTTAACTTCACAAACTGCTGTGATTTTAAAGGCACTGGTGCACATTTTAATATATTACGATTTTAGGTTTTGTTGTATTACCACACAATAATACCTCATGATTACAATGTTTTCTATTGAAATTTGATACAGAAAATAAATGATTCTGAAAAGTGATAGTTGCTGCTTTAAACTTTTAAAGAACAATCAACTTGATGTTGAAGTCATTTCAACTTAAATTACATTAAACTGACTTAAAAAATTAGTTGAATTTTACATAACATAAAAAAGCTTAACTTATTTTGATGAGTTACAGCAATGTAAAAACATATGCTGTCATAACTTATGGATCTTAACACTTTTTACAGTGTAAAAATATGTGTTCAGCATATTTAGGGTCATATCAGCTAGAAATAACTGCACATTTTCACTTTGCACAGAGTGCAATACAGTATAATGTACAGTACAAATAATGACATTTTTACTCTTTGGTAATTCTACATAATATATCTAATTATATTCAAGTAATTATAAAATGCTGCATGTGAAGCATTATACAAAACATTTTTCTTCAATTAAATATTATATTAAAATTAAAGTTATTATAAAGTGTTATCGTGCATATATTATATAGGCTAGTTTATAATAAAATAGTTTATTAAAATAGTTAAAATATAAATATGTATGAAATGTGTATGTGCATTACATTTTTTCAACTAATCTTTTAATCTGTTGTTAATTAAATATTATATTTAAATGCTATATGGCAAAAACACATGTGGAACACATACTTCGCACATGGGAAACATGTGGTTTTCTGCATATTTAGTACTAAAAAAAATGTAGGTGAGGTTCACCCACCAGCCCAGCTGAAGTTCTCGTCCCACACCGACCACATCTGCACGGTAAAAAACGGCGCCCAGCAGATGATATACGCGAGGACGATGACAAAAGTCATCTTGACGGTGCGTAACTTCGCTCTGGAGATCGTGGTGACGCTGCTCACGGAGTTCTTCCCGATCAGCCCGTTCTTGTGCGCGCCATCACTCGGAGTCTTCTTGGTCTTATATCTGATGTTCATCCTGATGCTGTGGCATATGAACCCGTAGCAGGTCATAAGAATGATGACCGGGATGAGGAATATCCCAGCTGTGATCCAGGTGATGTACGCGCGGGGTCCCCAGGGCTGGATGAAGTGTCCCCAGCAGTCGAGCACCTCAGACCCGTTCTGGATCTCACTGAGGGAGAAGATGAAGTACTGAGGGGTGCTGAGGACCAGGCTGCTGATCCACGTGCCCCCGATCATGATGTGGGACCTCCTGGTGGACTGTTGAAGGGTTTTCAGAGGGTGGCAGATGGCGATGTATCGATCTAGAGTCATCATAACCATCATATATGTGGACGCGAACATGCCCATGACCTGCAGGTGCTTCACGATCCGGCACAGAAAGTCCGGGCCGTAGAAACGGAAGGTTATTTCCCAGCATAGCTGTGGAAGGACCTGGAAAAACGCGACCACGAGATCGGCTAGGCTCAGGTGTTTGATGAACAGGTGCATTCGCGAGGTTTTCTTCTTGGTGTTGTGAATGGCCACCAGGACGCTGCAGTTCCCGATCACGGCGACCGCGAAGGTGACGCTGAGGACCGCGATCTCGATTTTGGCGACCTCTTCATCGCGTCCATACGGGTCTGTTGAGTTAACCGAGTGCGATGTGTTGCTCGGTTGTCCCATTGTAAGGCTCGTCAAAAACAAAACAAGTCCAACGCGTTAAAAAGTGCGCGCTTTCCGTGCGTAAATGGAAACGCAGGTGTCCTGTTGCGCGCTATATCTTTACTGATTAAATATCTGTGTTAGTAACCAAAAGGATGGAGATTTAAATCCCGCAAGGGTTGAATCATTTACTATCCCCATTGTGCCCGAGACTCTTAAAGTTTATTAGTGGTTTATCTAATGCCCTCGCAACCCTGATCTTCAAGCGTCTCTCCTCGACTGTGCGCGCTTCTGCTCGAAGCCTTTTAAACCCGCCTCGGATTTCACACACGCGGAGCCAAACCCACCGGTGTTCAGCAGCTCAATCCAGTCCTGTAGTCAAAGAACATACAGATAACCCTCCGCCCACCGGACCCTGGAGAAAACACCCCTCTTACAGTCTGCTTTATGTGAAGATCCGCCTTGACACATTCCCATACAGTACAGAAACATAATGTATTATAATCATACAATATTCTCACACTGTAACACCTGACCGGGTCATCTTTCACTCTAAAATAAAATTAAATATATATATATATATATAAATGTATTACATTTATTATTTATTAAAAATGTATTAAAATTATATTATATATATAAATTATATATATATTTTTTAAAATGAATATATATACAGTATAGATAGATAGATAGATAGATAGATAGATAGATAGATAGATAGATAGATAGATAGATAGATAGATAGATAGATAGATAGATAGACAGATAGATAGATAATGGATGGATTGATGGATGGATCAGAAGAAGAAGAATCAGAATCAGAAAGAGCTTTATTGCCAAGTGTGCTTGCACACACAAGGAATTTTCTTTGGTACTGAAGCTTCCAGTGCACATATACAGATACAAATACAACAAGAAACAGTAATACAAAATCTAAAAATAAAATTATAAAAAAAAATATATATATATATATATATATATATATATATATATATATATATATATATATATATATATATATATATATATATATATATATAATATATATATATATATATATATATATATATATATATATATGAAAATACTATAAAATATAAAATATAAGGCCACGGTTGGGTTTAGTCAGAATAAACATTTTCGGATTATGAACATATATACAATATTTTGAATAGTATGAATAAATATAAATATAAATAACCTGAGTTTAGGAGATATTGCACTAAACAGTGGGGGTATTGCACTTAAAGGCATATGCCTTGGGAGATATGTTAACTGTTCAGGAGGGAAATGGCCTGTGGGAAGAAACTGTTCCTGTGCCGAGATGTTCTTGTGGCCAGTGATCGGAGTCTCCGTCTTGACGGTAACAGTTCAAACAGGTGGTGTCCAGGGTGAGTGGAGTCTGTGATGATTTTACCTGCTCTCTTCCTCACTCTGGAAGAGTACAGGTCCTGGAGGGTTGGCAGGGGGGCACCAATGATCCTCTCTGCAGTCCGGACTGTCCGCTGCAGTCTCCTGATGTCTGATTTGGTAGCTGAACCAAACCAGACAGTGATGGAAGTGCATAGGACAGACTCGATGACGGCTGAGTAGAACTGAATCAGCAGCTCCTGTGGCAGGTTGAACTTCCTCAGCTGGCGAAGGAAGTACAGTCTCTGCTGGGCCTTTTTCACAATGGAGTCAATGTGATTGTCCCACTTCAGGTCCTGAGAGATGATAGTGCCCAGGAACCTGAATGACTCCACTGCTTCCACAGTGCTGTTCATGATGGTGATTGGGGGGAGTGCTGGGCTGTTCCTCCTGAAGTCCACGGTCATCTCCACTGTTTTGAGCGTGTTCAGCTCAAGGTTGTTATAACTGCACCAGACAGCCAGCTGTTCAACCTCCAGTCTGTAAGCAGACTCGTCACCGTTTCGGATGAGACCGATGACAGTGGTGTCGTCTGCAAATTTCAGGAGCTTGACAGTGGGGTCTTTAGAAGTGCAGTCGTTAGTGTACAGGGAGAAGAGCAGTGGGGAGAGAACGCACCCTTGGGGGGCGCCAGTGCTGGTGGTGAGAGTCCTGGATGTGTGTTTCCCCAGTCTCACGAGCTGCTGCCGGTCCGTCAGGAAGCTGGAGATCCACTGACAGATCGAGGATGGAATGGAGAGCTGGGTCAGTTTGTCTGTGAGTAGATCAGGCATGATGGTATTGAAGGCAGAACTGAAGTCCACAAAGAGGATCCTTGCATAAGTCCCAGGTCTGTCGAGATGTTGCAGGATATAATGCAGTCCCATGTTGACTGCATCATCCACAGACCTGTTTGCTCTGTAAGCAAACTGAAAAGGATCCAGCAGGGGTCCAGTGATGTCCTTCAGGTGGGCCAACACCAGTCTTTCAAACGACTTCATGACCACGGACGTGAGAGCGACAGGTCTGTAGTCATTAAGTCCAGTGATTTTGGTTTTTTTGGGGACCGGAATGATAGTGGAGCGTTTGAAGCAGCAGGGAACTTCACATTGCTCCAATGATCTGTTGAAGATCTGCGTGAAGACCGGGGCCAGTTGGTCAGCGCAGGCTTTTAGACAAGCAGACGAGATGCCGTCTGGGCCTGAGGCTTTCCTAGTCTTCTGTTTTTTGAAGACTCGGCTCAAGACTCGGATAGACATACAGAGAGCTTATTAATTAATTTAATGATTATTAATTTGTGAATCATTTAAAATAAGCAACTCAAATTATCAAACTCTTCTCTCACTACGACTCATCATAACTTGAGCAAGTTTACTGAACAAAAGAGCCTCATCTAGCCAATTCAATATTTTATTACTGAGCATAACAGACAGTGTGGGAATCCTGTGTTAAATATTGTTGGGAAGAACCGTCGCTGTCTCAGGCAAAGACTAAACAAAATGTTCTAGAAAAGTGAAAACAGGATTTCTGATTAAAAAATCACTCGCACACTTCACCACATGAAGCACATTTGACTAAAGGATCTAACAAGAAAACAGAAAAAAACACGTATAAACTGATGCAGATTTGTTATTAGCATCCTAAAACACATTCTTTCCAGTGTGTGTGATGCGTCGTGTCGTGTGTATGTCAGATGAGGCAGATGCAAATGTTTAATTTTATCCAGACAATGTGAAATAAAACTTCCGAAGCTTTAAACAGTGCGACTTTACAAAACCTGCGATTCATCTGAACTAAATAATCAGTCACAGCACAAGAGAGAAAAAAGCATTCACAATAAAACAAGCAACGTTTCATACTCTAAAAAGTGCAGGGTTGTTTTAAACACAGCCAGTAGTTAAACACAGCCATTGGGTTAAATTTTTAAATGACATATTTAACCCAACGACTGGGTTTGTCCATATTTGACCCAAATTTGGGTTAAAACAACCCTGCACTTTTTAGAGTGAATAGATTTAAGAATTCTATATTTTCTGCATTTATGGAATATTTGCGAACTCTCAGCTTCTCAGATGGTTTTGCTTCAGAACAAATTTTACAAACTTAAAAGCCCTTTAAAATTAAAGTCATTATTTCTTTATCTTGTGTAGTTTTATTCATGAGTTTTGAAGATGTCCATGTTGACTGAATGCATTATATTTGACATTAAACACAAAAAGATATGGGAAGCATATTAATAATTAAGTTAATAATCCTGCTTTTTTTGCTATTATAGGTGCATTATATTATTTGCATTCTGTATTGTATTTTTCCCATGTGCACGAGCGGCTGAAAGCAACAAATCAGCTTATAGCATTTAAAACACTGGCAGATCTTGTTCATATTAATATAGACACTGGCTGTTAAAATGTATAATTATCATACATCATTGGCTGAGAATGAGCTGCAATACAGAAATCTATTAATACTTCAGTTAATGGAACTGGATCTCTAACGTCATCCTTCTTTCTTTTTTCCGTGGGTTTAACGGTGAGGTTAGTAACCCATTAATCCTTTTCTACCTCTTCACTTGTCTTTTTTTTAGAGGTAAAGAGGGATATTTAGGAAAGGTGGATATAAAAAAGCTTTATACCAGTCTTCTTCAAATATTTGCCTCACTTTGCCTTGTTTTTCACCCTTTCTGGTTTTGGGTACATTGGACCGTGTCTGTGCCAGCCGAAAGCTCTGTCCATTTAACCCTTTCATGCAGTTACATTTACAACACAAAGAAGAAAATATATATATTTTTAAATAGTTCACCCAAAAAAAAGGTCATTGTTTACTCGCCTTCTTGTCTCTCCAAACCCGTATGCTGTTGTTTTTCCATGTTTTTCCAAACTCTTTTTCTTTAGAGGGATACACATCTGTCAAACTTCAAAAGTAACAAAAAACTTTCTAGTAGCCTGTTGTAATTTGAAAAAAAAGCAATGATTTATTATTTTATAATACATGCAATATATTACAAAAAGAATGCAATGATATACTGTTTAAAGATACATACACTATTTTACAAAAATTATAGTATTATTGAGGAATTCAGACCCAAGCATTGCAGTTCTGCTTTATATAGACCACAGATGTATGATTTATATGTAAAAAGGAACGATTTAAAAGCATGATATGTCCCCTTTAAGGTAATGAGGATTTTTTTGCATTACAGTTTTAAGAATGTGAGGAGAATGTCATTAAGTGTCATTGGCTTAAATTAAAAAGTCAATCAATCAATCCTAATGGCCCCAAAAATATATCTTAATATATATTGTTAATATTTAAGAGATACACATAACATGTTGCTATGACTCTCTGATGACCGAGAACCGCGATTGTCATCAAACCACACGCATTATCTCTGCGGTTCCGGTGGCGGTGCTGAGAACTCACGCTGATCTCTGTCACCAGGACTATAAATCATCACAGTCTGTGAAAAGAGTCCAGAACTTCCCATCAGAACAGAGACATAGACAGTCTATTCCCAGAAAGAGCTCGTCCTGTGGTTAAAGTCTGGACAATGGGAAGAGCGTGTGTGAGTTTATTCTCAAGACGGAGCCAAAGATATCAGTTCCTTATGTTTGACTTCAGGACAACTCCATATTAGTTCAAGCTTTTTAGGACATGTTTAAATACTCTGCTAAATCAACAATAACTATTATTTTACTCATACTGAGAGCTAATGATCGAACAAACCCTGGTATATATGAAACTTCAGTGTGTGCATCGTACTGAAGCTTTAGTGGTCCAGACATTAATGATTCCTCAAAGCATGTGTCCTGCTGGACTAGAAAAACTGGTGAAACAAATCCCACAGATTTACACCTAGCAATGCTCTAACAACAACATAGACCCCCCAAAACAAACAAAGAGCAATGATCTAGCAGCAATCTAGATTCTAGAACACCAGAACAACTGCATAGCAACACCCCTAGAAACACCCTGAACACTTGAGAAACTATCTAGAACACATAACAACTGCATAGCAACACCCCTAGAAACACCCTGAACACTTGAGAAACTATCTAGAACACATAACAACTGCATAGCAACACCCCTAGAAACACCCTGAACACTTGAGAAACCATCTAGAACACATAACAACTGCATAGCAACACCCCTAGAAACACCCTGAACACCTAACAACTGCATAGCAACACCCCTAGAAACACCCTGAACACCTAACAACTGCATAGCAAACCCCCTAGAAACACCCTGAACACCTAACAACTGCATAGCAACACCCATAGAAACACCCTGAACACCTAACAACTGCATAGCAACACCCCTAGAAACACCCTGAACACTTAAGCAACCATCTAGAACACATAACAACTGCATAGCAAGAACCCTAGAAACACAATGAACACATAACAACTGCATAGCAACACCCCTAGAAACACCCTGAACATATAACAACTGCATAGCAACCCCTCTAGAAACACCCAGAACACTTGAGCAACATCTATAACAACTGCATAGCAACACCCCTAGAAACACCCAGAACACTTGAGCAACCATCTATAACTGCATAGCAACCCCTCTAGAAACACCCAGAACACTTGAGCAACCATCTATAACAACTGCATAGCAACACCCCTAGAAACACCCAGAACACTAACAACCATCTAGAACACCTAACAACTGCATAGCAACACCCCTAAAAACACCCAGAACACTAACAACCATCTAGAACACATAACAACTGCATAGCAACACCCCTAGAAACACCCAGAACACTAACAACCATCTAGAACACCTAACAACTGCATGGCAACACCCCTAGAAACACCCAGAACACTCTAGCAACCATCTAGAACACATAACAACTGCATAGCAACACCCCTAGAAACACCCAGAACACTCTAGCAACCATCTAGAACACATAACAACTGCATAGCAACACCCCTAGAAACACCCAGAACACTAACAACCATCTAGAACACCTAACAACTGCATGGCAACACCCCTAGAAACACCCAGAACACTCTAGCAACCATCTAGAACACATAACAACTGCATAGCAACACCCCTAGAAACACCCAGAACACTAACAACCATCTAGAACTCCTAACAACTGCATAGCAACACCCCTAGAAACACCCAGAACACTCTAGAAACCATCTAGAACACATAACAACTGCATAGCAACACCCCTAGAAACACCCAGAACACTAACAACCATCTAGAAACACATAACAACTGCCATAGCAACACCCCTAAAAACACCCAGAACACTAACAACCATCTAGAACACATAACAACTGCATAGCAACACCCTAGAAACACCCAGAAACACCTAGCAACCACTAGAACACATAACAACTGCATAGCAACACCCCTAGAAACACCCAGAACACTCTAGAAACCATCTAGAACACATAACAACTGCATAGCAACACCCCTAGAAACACCCAGAACACTAACAACCATCTAGAAAACATAACAACTCCATAGCAACACCCCTAAAAACACCCAGAACACTAACAACCATCTAGAACACATAACAACTCCATAGCAACACCCCTAAAAACACCCAGAACACTAACAACCATCTAGAACACATAACAACTGCATAGCAACCCCCCTAAAACACCCAGAACACTTGAGCAACCATCTAGAACACATAACAACTCCATAGCAACACCCCTAAAACACCCAGAACACTAACAACCATCTAGAACACATAACAACTCCATAGCAACACCCCTAAAACACCCAGAACACTAACAACCATCTAGAACACATAACAACTCCATAGCAACACCCCTAAAAACACCCAGAACACTAACAACCATCTAGAACACATAACAACTGCATAGCAACCCCCTAGAAACACCCAGAACACTTGAGCAACCATCTAGAACACATAACAACTCCATAGCAACACCCCTAAAACACCCAGAACACTAACAACCATCTAGAACACATAACAACTGCATAGCAACACCCCTAAAAACACCCAAAACACTCTAGCAACCATCTAGAACATATAACAATTCCATAGCAACACCCTTAGAAACACCCAAAACACTCTAGCAACCATCTAGAACATATAACAACTCCATAGCAACACCCTTAGAAACACCCAAAACACTCTAGCAACCACCTAGAACACATTACTGCATAGCAACACCCCTAAAAACACCCAGAACACTAACAACCATCTAGAACACATAACAACTCTATAGCAACACCCCTAAAAACACCCAGAACACTAACAACCATCTAGAACACATAACAACTGCATAGCAACACCCCTAAAACACCCAGAACACTAACAACCATCTAGAACACATAACAACTCCATAGCAACACCCCTAAACAGTGTTGTGCAAGTTACTTCCAAACTGGAATACATTATATATTACATGTTACTGTTATTTAAAAGTAATTCATTACCTTACAATATTACTGTCTCAGAATTGTAATGCGTTACATTACTCCTGTATTACTTTTGAGTTACTTTCACCAAAATAACTATACAGAAGTAGAACTCAACATTCTAAAATGACTATAGGGCTTTAACGATATGCGATATGAAACCGAAATCGCGACACTCAGATCCACGAACCTGCAGAATCGCGACACCCCTTCCAACTCCCAGCGTTATCCATACCGTCCAGATCCAATGCTACCACATCTTTAAATTACTATTAGTATTATTTGAAGTTAACTTAACATTATAAAATACGTAGACCTACACCACAAAACACTTGAGAATAAATTATTTAAAATTTGGGAATTCCAGCGTTATGGACATGGCATTTGCTGTCAAAACTTTAAAAATTAATTCTCAGAAAATGCATTAATACCAAAATATTGAAACGTCTGTTTATCCATAGGCTCCTCCCTGAAAGGAGTCCAGACATTAGAAAAATATCAGTCTACACATGCGTTTTAATTTTATTATTAGGGAAATAGACAGTCATGCGTGACAAAAATAAATCTTTAACTTTTAAGAGGCAACGATTTTTGTTGTTGTAATTTTGTGAATTACACAGCGCAAATCGGATGAAGAAGGGTTGGCTCTCCACAGAACATAAAATATAAATTTTATTTTATTTTTCGTGTTCGCATTTATGAGGAAAAAAACAATTTTACAGACGTGACAGTTCTCCGTTACGGACGCGAGCGCTCTGAAGCGGCACTAAAATACTGCTTTAAAACTTTCACAAAGACCTTACACAGAAGACACAAAGCCTTTCTTTAAAGTGAATTTCGTTTTGTATTAATTGTATCTTAATTTTGCCTGGATTTTATAAATGAGAAGTAGGCTAAATATAGCAGACAATTATAAATAATCAAGACACGGAGGACAATTCACTCATAAATGAACCAAAACTCAGTGTATAAGGTAGCCTATTCACGGACCTGAAAAATATATCTATGTTGAAATGTCTATGTGTAAAACAGAACAATTCAAAACGAAAGAAAACAGACTGCTCTCTGCTTATGAAATTAAATGTGCATTTCTCTCTGGTGCACTATAGCCTACTGCGAAGATCGCGAGTCAGCATCGTCAACTTCGTCTTGACTATTAAAAAACAATTAAAATGTATCCTTGCTATATTTGACATATTCATAATCATTGCTTTTGCCGGTTCTTTGTGGCAGATTTTAGGTGCTTTATCGGCAGCGCCGCTGCCCTTAAATGAACGCGTCACCACCGCATCAAAAACATGATTGCGTGATGAAAACATGAAAAATACCACATAAACATAGCCTAGAAAGAAAACACAGAACGAATAGCCTAATGCGCATACGTCCATCTCGCGAATGTACAGTCTTCTTCATGCCATCTTCACCATTAAGGCTTTAGCCGCTTTTCCACTGGCCAGTGCGAGCACAGAGGCCGAGATCATACCTCACGGCACTCCTGTAAGAAATAAATCGCTATACAAATATCAGACGCTGCCATATAGTTTTTATTAACAGACCTGGACACCACACGCGGTATTGACTGACCACGAACAGGTAATTTAGCCTACTTTCATTTTTCACTCATTAATGTCTCGCGGTCTTGCTGTGTATTATTAGGCTATTATTTATTTTTTTACAATTAAAACTAAAAGTCTGTTGTAACTTGTAACGCAAGCCTTACTGAACATGTACCGAGTAAAATATTACTGAAAATTGATTAGTAATGCCTTACACTACTGCGTTACAGCAAAAAGTAATATGTTACTGTAATGCATTACTTTTGTAACGCGTTACTCCCAACACTGCCCCTAAAACACCCAGAACACTTGAGCAACCATCTAGAACACATAACAACTCCATAGCAACACCCCTAAAACACCCAGAACACATTGAGCAACCATCTGACACGAATGAATGCAACACCTAAAACACCAGAACACTGAGCAACATCTACAGAACATAACAACCATAGCACACCCCTAAAAACACCCAGAACAATTGAGCAACCATCTAGAACACAGAACAACTGAATAGCAACACCCCTAAAACACCCAGAACACTTGAGCAACCATCTAGAACACATAACAACTGCATAGCAACACCCCTAAAAACACCCAGAACACTTGAGCAACCATCTAGAACACAGAACAACTGAATAGCAACACCCCTAAAACACCCAGAACACTTGAGCAACCATCTAGAACACATAACAACTCCATAGCAACACCCCTAAAAACACCCAGAACACTTGAGCAACCATCTAGAACACATAACAACTGAATAGCAACACCCCTAAAAACACCCAGAACACTTGAGCAACCATCTAGAACACAGAACAACTGAATAGCAACACCCCTAAAACACCCAGAACACTAACAACCATCTAGAACACATAACAACTGAATAGCAACACCCCTAAAAACACCCAGAACACTTGAGCAACCATCTAGAACACATAACAACTCCATAGCAACCCCCCTAGAAACACCCAGAACACTTGAGCAACCATCTAGAACACATAACAACTCCATAGCAACACCCCTAGAAACACCCAAAACACTCTAGCAACCATTTAGAACACATAACAACTCCATAGCAACACCCCTAGAAACACCCAAAACACTCTAGCAACCACCTAGAACACATAACAACTGCATAGCAACACCCCTAAAAACACCCAGAACACTTGAGCAACCATCTAGAACACATAACAACTGAATAGCAACACCCCTAAAACACCCAGAACACTTGAGCAACCATCTAGAACACATAACAACTCCATAGCAACACCCCTAAAAACACCCAGAACACTTGAGCAACCATCTAGAACACATAACAACTGAATAGCAACACCCTAAAAACACCCAGAACACTTGAGCAACCATCTAGAACACAGAACAACTGAATAGCAACACCCCTAAAACACCCAGAACACTAACAACCATCTAGAACACATAACAACTGAATAGCAACACCCCTAAAAACACCCAGAACACTTGAGCAACCATCTAGAACACATAACAACTCCATAGCAACCCCCCTAGAAACACCCAGAACACTTGAGCAACCATCTAGAACACATAACAACTCCATAGCAACACCCCTAGAAACACCCAAAACACTCTAGCAACCATTTAGAACACATAACAACTCCATAGCAACACCCCTAGAAACACCCAAAACACTCTAGCAACCACCTAGAACACATAACAACTGCATAGCAACACCCCTAAAACACCCAAAACACTCTAGCAACCACCTAGAACACATAACAACTG